>CANXME010002656.1:0-164327 GCA_948144175.1 Closterium sp. NIES-65
TTAACCGTCGCAGCCAATCACGTCCTAGTAAAATGTCGTGCCCATCTAGTGTCGTTGCGAGCATTTCCTGGTAAATCCGAAATTTCCCCAGCAGCGGACTTTGACTCTCTCCAACCTTCCCGTAATGGCCAGTGGCGTGCCGTCGATTAAGCGTGCGTCTATCTCAGGTAAACAACGGCTAAGTGTCAGTTACAGTTTTCGTGCGGTTGCTAGAACTAAACTCTGACTTGCTCCTCCGTCGATAAAAATATTCACTGCTGCTCCCTGTATTTTCCGTGGATCAGTACTAGGCAATCCGTCGCTGTACCCTCCTTATTCGTCCGAGTCCCGATCGATAGCATGAATCGGTACTGTGACTCGGTGAGGGTCGGTGGGGTTGGGCGAGCAGGCAGTCTCGTCTGTAGTTGGCCGGATTCCTATTGACTGCTGGCGTTTCCCTGCCTGGAGACTCCCTCCCCTGCTCTGCTCCGCGGCGCCTCAGCTCCTCTGGGCATTCACTCTCGCGATGGCCCGGCCTATTGCAAGCAAAGCAGTGCCCTTTTAAACGGCGCGGCAGCTGCATTTGTCGCAACGACATGTACGGTGGCGTGCTCGATCGGTCCCCGAGGGCGATGTCCGTAGTAGGACCCCGGTCTCGGACGGCGCAAAATTCGATTAACTCGGCTGAGCGCGAGAATCTCGTTGAAGTTCAAGAGCCCGCGTAGCATGATCTCGTGCGAAATGTCTGGCTTCAGCCCTCCGACGTAACGGTCCACCCGCCTCCGCCTCGTGCATGTAGCCGACTTGCTCGCATAATGCGAGAACACCACTCGTGTAGTCTTGAACCGGCCCGAGCTGCCGCCAAGTACGCAGTCTCTGACGCGCCGAAATAGAAGCCGCGATCTGCTTGAAAGCGCGCCCGAAGCCCTGCGCACCACGCATCCCACGTGCTGTACTGGGCGGTTTTGCAAATATGAACTCCAGGTGAGGCTGGACCCGTGGGCCCTTCCTCTTGCGACGGTGGCTTGTAGGCGTGTGGCGACGTCACGATGACTCTGTCAAACACTATATATATGTGTTATTGCTGTGTAGGCTATAGTGGGTTAGCCTATAGGGGTACACAACTTTTAGGGTTTCATACTTGTACTGCAATGCTGTCTAGTTCATTCACTTCTTGTTTCTGACATGGTTTAAGAGCTTAGGTTCTAGACCTAAGGGCATACCGTTCCGCTAGAGGTGCCCTCGTGCGCCCTTTTTTTTAGCGCCCTCGTGCGCCTTTCCCCTAGTGCGCCCTCGTGCGCTCTCCTATCACGGTGCCCGTGGAGTTCGTTCCGCTAGAGGTGCCCTCGTGCGCCCTTTTTTTAGCGCCCTCGTGCGCCTTTCCCCTAGTGCGCCCTCGTGCGCTCTCCTATCACGGTGCTCGCTAGCAACCCGAGCGCGGCCCCGCCGTTTTAGCCCGTGTAGGAAAACCGCCGCCTAGGGCGGCCCGATTCTTCTCACGAGCCCCAGCACGCCGTCGCCCGTAGGCCCCTGCAAGCCCCTAGACCGACGCGCGACCCACATCCGCCTGCCTGCAGGTCGCAGCTAGCGCGCCGCGGCGATCGTGCGTCGGCTACTGCAGCGCGCGACCCACAGCCGCCGCTAGAACGCAGCCACGGCCCGCGCGCCGCTGCACCCTAGGTGCCGCCGCGCACCTAGCCTAGGTCCGCCGTCGAGCTGCCTTAGCTGCCCGACCCGCGTCGCCCGAGCCGCGCCGCCCGAGTCGCGCCCCGAGTCGCGCCGCCCTAACCGAGCCGCGCCGCCCTGACCGAGCCGCGCCGCCCTACCTGCTGCAACCGCTCCTCCTGCTCCTACTGCTACTACGGTTTCTACTGCTACTGCTACTGCTACTCCTGCTCCTACCACTATGGCCAGTCCCACTGTTCTCACCTTTGACGCCAAAGGCCGCCCGATTAAGTTCGATGTCTGGCTTGATGACCTCCACCTGTTCCTCCAGATCACTGCCAAGGACGATGTCTCACTGTACGACCACACGTCAGGCGCTGCTCCTGCACCTCCCGCTACTGCTGACAGTACTGCTCGCTCCCAGTGGCAGGCTCGTGATGCTCACGCCCGCCTAGCCGTTCGCAGTCACCTGCCGGTAGATGAGCGCGAGCACTTCGGCCAGCATAAGACCGCTAAGGAGCTGTACGACGGAGTAGTCGCGCGCTACTCCTCCCCTGCCACTGCTGCTATAGGCCGTCTCTCACTGTCCTACCTCTTCCCCGACCTGTCCGCCTTTACCACTGTAGCTGACCTCATCACCCACTCCGTACCAGTGACCTCCGCTACCGTGCCGCACTCCCCTCAGACTTCCTCGCCAAGAACCCCCCCCCCCCCCGATGTACCTCACACTGTACCACCTTGTCACACGCCTCCCCGACTCCCTTCGCATAGTCAGGGACCACTTTCTAGCCCTCTCCCCCACTGACCTCACTGTCGACCTCCTCGAGAAGGAACTCCTAGCAGCTGAGAAAAGCATTGTAGCTGTAGGTGCCTCTCGTGGCGACCCTCGCGCCCCCTTCTTTGAGGGGTGCTCTCCCGTCCCCCTCCTCCCCTCCATTGCCTCTTCTGCTGCTGTCGACTTCCTCGGAGCTGAGGGGGTCAGGGCTGCGTCTGCTCCTAGTGGGAGGCGCAAGGGCGGCAGGGGCAAGGGGGGCAGGGGTGGTGGAGGTGGAGGCGGGGCGGCGGCGGTGGAGGGGGTGGAGGGGGCGGGGGGTGGAGGAGGTGGGAGTGGCGCGGGTGGTGGGGGGGTCGGTGGCGGCACAGGGGTGGTGGACGCGGCGGTGGTGGAGGTGGTGGGGGTTGTGGGTGGCAGTAGTGCGGGCGTGTAGCGGGGGTGGCGGGCACGGTGGAGCGGTACAGCGGTGGGGGGGGGGTTCGTGCGGTGGCCAAAGGCAGTAGCAGCCAGCGCTCCCGGTGAGACTCCCTCGCCCCAGCAGCTCCGTGAGTGGTACTCTCAGCGTGGGGGGGTCTGGGGGTGGGGGTAATTGCCCGTACGTCATCCGCACAGGTGACCGCACTGGCCAGACTTGTGGGAGGTTTCACACGGCACTGCGCTGCTTCTTTCGCCTCGACGACGCCTAGCGCGAGCAGTTCCCAGACGCCTCTGAGCTGCCTTGCTGGCTGATCTGCTTAAGAAGGGAATTAATATCTTCGCTCTTGATTATGATGCTCTCCTTGCTGCTATATATGCATTGACTATTAGTGTTGAGGTGTGACTGTTACCTAGTGTACCGCCCGACCCAGGCATTGAGACCGGTGAGGCTGCAGCTCTAGGTGCTAGTGCGTCTGCTGCTCCAGGTCCTGGTGAGGCTGCTGCCCTAGGTGCTAGTGAGTCTGCGTCTGCTGGTACCGCAACCTACTGAGGCACTTCACACCTTTCACACTGGACCTCAGGTGCTTCCCGCTGTTTCTTTCGCGACCGCACTGCCCTAGAGCAGCTCCTAGACCGGTTGCTGTCTCCCTGGCTGACCCCTCTGGGGGTCCGGTCCTTGCGACCTCCACCACTTGCCCTCCCTTGTCCTGCTTGTCCCGTCTGGCACGCTGTCGGGCCTCTACTTCCCCTCGTTCTCTACGAACTTGGTGTTTCACCAGTTCACCCCGGCCTACGAGCGTGTGACGCACTGCACGTGTGCCCGGACGGGTCGTCACCTGGGCGACCTTTACTCGGCCAGCCGGGGACGGACTTGTACACCACCTGACCACTGAGTCCCCTCAGGTAGCTGCGTCTGCGTCTGCGCCAGGTCAGCTGTCGGCCCCCTGCTCGTGTCGCTCCCTGTCGCACAGGACTGTCCTCTGGCACCACCGCCTTGGTCACCCGTCAGTGCAGCGCCTTCGCGGCATGCACTCCAGGTTCCTTGTCTCTGGTCTTCCCAGAGTTCTCCCTCCCCTACCACCCTCGCCTGCTCCTCCCTGTCTTCCCTGTGTCGAGGGGCGGCAACGTGCCACTCCTCACTCCTCCTCGTTCCCTCCCACAGTGGCTCCCCCTGCCGACTCTTAACCTGGACGTGTGGGGCCCTGCCCGCGTCCGGGGACAGGGCCAAGAGCAGTACTTTCTGCTGGTCGTCGACGACTACACGCGCTACACCACGGTCTTCCCCTTGCGTACCAAGGGTGAGGTCCCTGATGTCTTGATCCCCTGGATCCGCGCTGCTCGTCTCCAGCTCCGCCAGCGGTTCTAGTCGGACTTTCCTGTCCTACGTCTGCACTCTGACAGAGGTGGCGAGTTTTCCTCTGACCTCTTGGCAGCCTACTGTGCGGAGCACGGCATCCGCCAGACGTTCACTCTCCCGGCCTCTCCGCAGCAGAATGGGGTTGCTGAGCGCCGCATTGGTCTTGTCATGGAGGTCGGTCGTACCTCCATGATCCATGCGGCTGCCCCCCATTTCCTGTGGCCGTTTGCAGTGCAGTACGCCGCGCATCAGCTCAACCTCTGGCCCCGTGTCTCCGTTCCGGAGACCTCGCCTACCCTGCGTTGGACGGGGGAGGTTGGCGACGCGTCGGTGTTCCGAGTCTGGGGATGTCGAGCCTTTGTCCGCGACACGTCCGCGGACAAACTGGTCCTCCCGTGCGGTTCCCTGTGTCTTCCTGGGCTTTGTCCCTGACGCGCCTGGCTGGCGGTTTTACCACCCCACCTCGCGCCGTGTCTTTGCCTCTCAGGAGGTCACCTTTGACGAGTCGGTACCCTTTTACCGTCTCTTCCCCTACCGCACTGCCCCCGCTCCCCCCCCCGCGGCTCTTTCTCACCCCAGGTGTCCTGTCGGTAGACCCCCTCCCTCCCCAGGGTGCTGCTCCCTCAGGTGTGTCCCAGGTAGACCCGGTGGAGCCTGTCGAGGTAGCTATTGACTCAAGTCCTGAGCGAGGTACTGAGTGTGCTGAGCCTGATGGTACTGGGTCTGGGGGCACTTAGACTGGGGGTACTGAGCCTAGAGGTGCGGAGACTGGGGGTGCTGGGCCTGGGGGTGCTGAGACTTTGGGTGCTGAGCCTGGAGGTGCTGCGACTGGGGGTGCTGTGACTGGGGTGCTGAGACTGGGGGTGTTGAGGCTGGTGGCGCTCCCTCTTCAGAGCAGCTGCGTGAGTGGCACTCTCAGCGCTACAGCCTCCGTTGTGGCGCTGCTGGAGCTGGGGAGTCTACTGAAGTCGGGGCTGGTGGCCTCGTAGGTGCAGTGCCACAGCCAGAGCCTCCCTCCCCTCAGCGGCTACGTGAGTGGTACGCTGGGCGTGCAGCCTCAGGAGTGGAGCTCCTAGAGTTGAGGTACCGCCAGCTGGAGGCCCTGCTGCTGGAGGTACTGCTGACCCTGGTTCTACTGGAGGTGCTGCTGGTGCTACTGGAGGTCCTGGAGGTACTGCTGGTATTGTTGGAGGTCCTGGAGCGGCTGGAGGTGCTGCTGGTGCTGCTGGAGTTTCTGGAGCTGCTGGACGTATTGCCGGTGCTGGTGGAGGCCCTGGAGCTGTTGGAGGTGCTGCTGGTGCTGGTTCGGCTGGAGGTTCTGGTGCTGTCTCTGCTGCTTCTGGGGGCGCTTCACGGCCGCGGCGGTACTTCGTTCCGCTCCTTCAGCAGGTTCTTGGCCAGCCGCCTCCTCCTAGTCCTCCTCCCTCCTTAGAGTGTCCTCCGCCTGTCCATTCGCAGTCCCCAGCTTCCACCTGCCTCGCCACTTCCTGGTCCTTCTCCCTACACTGGTCCGGCAGGCGGTCTTACAGAGCGTCGTGAGCCTGAGTCTCGTCCTGTATCCCCTATGTCGCGTCCTGTGTCACCTGCTCGTGCTCCTCGCACTGGTCGCCGTGGTCAGCATGAGCGTCCCCCACCTGTGCCTGGCACACACTTTATGACTCTGCGTCCTTCCACTACTCCACAACGTGTCCCTCTACCGTCTCCTCCTGAGTCCTCTCTTCCTGTCATTGCTGGCCCTGCGTCTGACTCTCTTCGTGCTGCCAGTCCTACTGTCACACGTCTCCTGGCCACTGCTGTCACGGACCCTTCCTTTGAGTCTGCTGCTGCGTCTACCCTAGTTGCTGAGCTTGTCGACTTTGCTGCTCACTGTCGTCTAGACTACGCTGCCAGTCTTGTTACTAAGTCTGAGTCTGTATGTCCTCCGTCCGTTGGGGGTGAGTGTGCTCTAGGCACAGACGTCCTTGAGGACACACAGGAGGACCTTGAGTGTCTTGCAGTCGCTGCGCCTCATCTCGTGTCCATGCTGATTGCCCCTGAGGGAGACCCGGATGCTCCAGACATCCCGACCCCGCGCTCTTACGCTGAGGCAATCGTGGGTGAGTACTCCTCTCAGTGGCAGTCAGCCATGGATGCAGAGATGGCATCCTGGAAGTCCACTGGCACTTACGTTCACGAGGTTCCACCTCCTGGGGCGAACATCGTCAGTGGCATGTGGATTTTCAGGGTGAAGCGGCCGCCGGGTTCTCCGCCTATCTTCAAGGCTCGTTACGTTGCTCGAGGCTTCAGTCAGCGAGAGGGAGTAGACTTCTTTCAGGCCTTCTCCCCCAACCTGAAGATGACCACTCTTCGGGTGCTACTGCACGTTGCTGCTCAGCGTGACTACGGGCTTCACTCTCTTGACTTCAGCACAACTTTCTTGCAGGGCAGCCTGCACGAGGAGATCTGGCTGCGCCACCCTCCTTGCTTCACTTGGTCGTTTCCTCCTGGTACCCAGTGGAGCCTCCGGCGGCCAGTCTACGGTCTCCGCCAGGGCGCCACGTGAGTGGCACGACACACTGAGGACTATTCTTGCGGCACTTGGGTTCGCGCCCTCTACTACTCACCCGTCGCTGTTTCTGCGCACTGACACTTTGCTGCCGCCGTTCTACATTTTCGTGTACGTCGATGACTTGGTCTTTGCCACTACTGACACTGATGCTCTCGCCCACGTGAAGTTGGAGCTGCAGAAGAGACACACGTGCACAGACCTGGGTGAACTGCGCAGCTACCTTGGCTTGCAGATCACGCGGGACAGAGCACGCCACACCATCACACTGACTCAGTCACACATGGTGCAGCAGGTCCTTCAGCGCTTCGGCTTCACCTAGTCCTCAGCACAGGCCACTCCTCAGGCTATAGGTCACTTGCTCTCAGCTCTACCTTCGGATGAGTCCGTAGAGCCGAGTGGTCCTTACCCAGAGCTAGTTGGTTGCCTCATGTACCTGATGACTTGCACTCGTCCTGACCTAGCATACCCTCTTGGCCTTTTTGCCCGCTACGTGGCTCCTGGCAGGCACTGAAAGGTGCACTGGGATGCTGCAAAGAGGGTATTGCACTTGTGCAGTACATCGGGCATGGGGCTCGTGCTTGGAGGAGGGAGCTCAGTTGTTCTCAATGGGCACTCAGACGCTTCTTGGGTTGACGACCAGGCTACTCAGCGGTCTTCACAGGGTTACACCTTTAGCCTGGGCTCTGGTTCAGTTTCTTGGCGTTCTACTCGCTCGTCTTCTGTTCTCAGCTCCAGTTGTGAGGCTGAGATCTACGCCACAGCCATGGCTGCACACGAGCTACGCTGGCTCACCTACCTGCTGACCGACTTGGGAGAGCGGCCTAGTTCTCCTCCAGTGCTGTAAGTCAACAACAAGGCTGCCATTGCCTTGTGTGAGGAGCACAGACTGGAGCACAGAACGAAACACATCGCTCTCCGTTACTTCCTGGCTCGAGAGCTGCGGCAGCGCGGTCAGCTTCGTCTGTGTTACGTGGCCACTCAGGCCAACACCGCTGATATATTCACCAAGGCACTCCAGTCTGGTGATCATTAGCGTTTCTGCACTTTGGTTGGGCTTGTGCCCACGTTTCCTCACTTGCTGTAGGCTTTGCCTGTACTGTGATCTCTTTATATACATACCTGCCTGTTTGCTTTGCTAGGTTGAGATCACCTTGTTGTTTGTACTGCATATATGCCTCTGCATGTGAACTGGCCCTGAGGCCCTTTGCTTGTGCTCAGAGTGTGTGGTGACGTTGTGATCCACCCTGAGTTTGTTTACCTTTCTTGACAGGTCTTGTGACCCCTTGCTCTCCCCCACTTTGCCTATGGGGGTGTGTCAAACACTATATATATGTGTTATTGCTGTGTAGGCTATAGTGGGTTAGTTAGCCTATAGGGGGTACACAACTTTTAGGGTTTCCTACTTGTAACTGCAATGCTGTCTAGTTTATTCACTTCTTATTTCTGACAGACTCGCCACCAGTCCATGGCGGGGCCCCTCAGCAGCGAGACGGCGTATCTGATATTCGCTGCGTCCGACTCGACGTAGTTTGCGTCGAAAAATACGTTCATCGTGAAGACCCACGACTGAATCGTCGGACCTCCATGCTGACTTGGGTCGAAACAGGGCGGGCGCTGCGGCTTGAGTGACATTGGTGCCATGATGGCCTGATCGCCACTTGTTGCCGTGAACTCCACGTGCTGACGGGCTTCACGAGGCTCCCGCGGGCTTGGCATGGCCCTGTTTCTCCCCATGCCCGACATCGGTTGGGCGGCGCCATCACTGGCTGCGCCTGAGCGCTGTCCCACACTGTCGTTCAGTGTTGGTGTGCCTGATGAAATGACAATCGGCTCCTCTGATTGTGCAGGTGCATTTGCAAGTGCGTGTGGTGGCGCCGGAGTATTCACCGTAGATTGCTGACGCGCGGAGTCACGTTCCGCCGTGAGGGTCGTAATTTCGAGCGCCGATTTTTCAACTTGGCGCACGAGACGGTCGAGTTGCTCCTGCGTCAGTGTCGCAAAAGTAAATTCGGCCATGGTGGGGGTGTCGGGCAAGCTCAGCGAGGGCATCTGTCGTGGCCGTGCGTGCTTACGAGAGAGCAATACGAGCGGCGGTGCTGTGTCGCTGAGAGACGTTTACCCCCCCCAAAAATTGAGATAGTGGGGAAGCAAAAGTGTGGGTGCGGTCTGAGAAGAGATCGTAGGCTTTGAATACCAAGTGTTATGAGTGCAATTGAGTGATCGAGCGAGAATTGCACTATCGAAGCAAGAGTACAGCGAGCGAAGGCATGAGCGAAGAATATATAGCGAAACTACAGTGGTAACAGTAATGGACTGTGGTTGTCGCGCAACGGGCCTGGGACTGAGGTTTGGGGAAATGTCGAAGCGGAGGCCCGGAGCGCGGGTTACCCGCCGAGCCGTGAGGTCGGGGTGCAATGTGCGAAGGTGGCGGGAGGATTGTTGATGCGAGGGATGCGAGTGGTAACGGTGCCGACCGTGGTGCTACAGTGGTGTACGCGCTGAGCGGGGACGCGAAGTAAGGAAAAGGAATTTTCCTTACATAGATCAACCCAAAAAAGGCAAATACTCTCAAGTCAAAATAACCGTTGTAAATGTGAAAATGTGAAACTGGGTACAAAAATATATATCATAAATCCCAAAGCCTAAATTACAAAATCGAGTCAACTCTAGGCTTGGGGTGGATTGGGGGTCAAGCAAACAGAGGTTTGGAAGTGGAACGAAAGATGCACCCTAGCGAAAACAAAGTACGACGTCCTGGTGTCGCTACCACGGAAATAACTCGAAAGGAGTGTGTCTGCACAAGTCAGTTGAGAGTGAATGTAAGGAATTTTTGTCGGAATGTTATGCTCTAGCCTGTAGTGGGGTGCTCTATAGCGAGTACAACCCTTCTAGGGTTTGCTATTTGTATCCTCATTCCTGCTAGTGAACCTCCTCTTTGCCTAAACTGTTTCTTACCTAGCTAGGGCTTTCCTAGCTATGGCTCCTACTTCTGCCTACTATTTTCACATGGTATTAGAGCACATATGCTCCTGGCCTATGGGCCCTACTACTGCTTCCGTTGCTACTCGATCTGTCGCACGCCCCGTGGCATGCGACCTATTTTTCATCTCGGCGCGCGGCGATTTTCTCTCTGGCGCGTGCCCCGAGGCGCGCGGTCCCGTTCCTTCCAGGCGCGCCACTCCCCGCTACCCCGTCGCGGCGCCCTGGGGAGCCGCGCGCCGCCCCCCACCCTGCCCGTCGCGACGCCCTGGGGAGCCCCGCGGGCGCCCCGCCCATCCGTCGCGACGCCCTGGGGAGCCCGCGGGCGCCCCGCCTGGTCGTCGCGACGTCTTGGGGAGGCCGCGCGCGCCCCCGTCAGCTCATCGCGGCGCCCTCAGGAGGCCGCGCGCGCCCCGCCAGGCCGTCGCGGCGCCCTGAGGAGCCGCGCGCGCGTCCCTCTTGCCCGTCCGTCGCGGCGCCCAGGGGAGCAACGCGCGCCACGCCCTTTCCATCGCCCCACCTGTCCGTTCTGGCGCCCTAGAGGCGCGCGCCTTCCCCTCCCTCTCCGTCCCCTGCGCTCCTGCCCCTATCCCACCCGTTTTAGGGTTTGGGGGTGAGGAGGGTGTGGGGGTGGTGGTTGTGGGGGTGTCAGTTGTGCGCGCTGTACCCTTCTCCTCCTCCTCCTTCGTCTCCCACTACTGCAGCTGTCGCTGAGGGGGGTGGATGAGTGGGAGACTGGGGTTTAGGGTTTAAGGGGGGTGCGGTGGGAGTGGAGCTAGGGGTGAAGCAGGGGGTGTGTGTCAGGGGGGGTGGGACTGTTTGGGGAGGTTGAACGGAGGTTGCCGTCGTGTCGCCAGCAGCACCTGTAGTCCGGGGAGTTGCTCCGGTAGCCCAGTCGCAGCCACCTGTGCCAGTCTCTCGTGGGTCCGTTGCTCGTCTGCCGCTACTTTTAGCCGCGGGGCCAGTTACTCCAGTAGTCCGGAGCGTTGTTCCGGTAGCCGCTGTGCCAGTGTGCCTCCTGTTGCCCGTGTGTCTGCAGCTTCAGTCGTCGCCTCCTATCTCCTCTCCTCTTACAGTCTCGCCTCCTCCTCCTCACTTGCCCTCTGCGATAGCCTCTAGCTTTGCTTACATTTGTGAACTTTAAACTGTTGCTTCTTTAACTTGTGCTCAGAATGTGTGGGGACATTGTGATCCACCCTGAGCTTATTCTGCTTTGCTTGCTCTGCTAATTACACCCCACTTTGGCTATGGGGGTGTGTCAGAATGTTATGCTCTAGCCTGTAGTGGGATGCTCTATAGCGAGTACAACCCTTCTAGGGTTTGCTATTTGTATCCTCATTCCTGCTAGTGAACCTCCTCTTTGCCTAAACTGTTTCTTGCCTAGCTAGGGCTTTCCTAGCTATGGCTCCTACTTCTGCCTACTATTTTCACAATTTTCTCGATATTCCTTAGCGCACCCTGCAACATCGCGTACATCAGCAGCCGATGTTCGCCCGTTACTGCTAACGGGGCTTTGCCGACTTCGCGCGCACTGTTTTCCCAAACCTCGCACTGCTGGACCGGCCGTGTCGGCCTACGCTTCGGGCCTCGCTTCCAGCGTAGCATTAGCTAGCTCGCACGCACCGCCTTACCGTTTGCATGTTTTGCGTATAAATCTTCGCTCATGCCTTCGCTCACATTTTGTACTCGTTTGACACTTTAGTGCAATTCTCGGTACCTCGATCCATTGCACCCGTAACAGTGAACAAAAACACCTCGACAGTAGTCACCATGTTAGAACCTAATAGTCAGACTTCAAGTAGGTGTTAGTCAGCAACCGACCACGACGTCTCCTTACCATCCGCGTTTCCCCTGTATTTCGCACACAAATTCAAGCCCCGTCGGGTACAATTTAGGCCTACAGCGTGCGCAGTTTTGATACTCGGCGACGCCCGCGTTTAGCCTTCCCGTCGCCCGCAATTAGAAATTTCGTCGCGCGAGGGTGCCATTCCCGTAGCGCTAATATTCCCTACCCGTCACATGCATGTTTTGTTCATCTTGTTTTCCGTTTTTCCCACCACTCTCTCGCACCAATCCCTTGCCTGTATAGTCTCTCACCTACTGCACCACGCGCAGGGTCTCTAGGCACTGGAAAGCAAGAGTGTACGCATGAAGCTTCATTTTGGGCACGGGGCACACCGCAGACACTTTCACGTCGTTGAGCCAAGCCATCCACCTTCCTGCGCTCTTCCTTTCTAACAGCCCTTACCTGTCGCACCACACGAAGAGTGGCGTGTTGCTGTAGAGCAGGAGTATACGTCTGCAGTTCCACTTTAGGCACGGGGCACGCAGCCAACAACATCAGTCGCTGAGCTTTATGATACTACCCTTCCCCCAATAAAGCCCTCATGCAGCCCTCGCTTATGTCTGCCCTCACCTGCTGCATAACACGCAGGGTCGCCAGTCGCTGCAGGGCAGGTGTGTACATCTGCAGCTCGACTTTGGGCACGGGGCACGCGGCGGACATACCCACGTCGTTAAGCTCAGGTAGGCGCTGCAGCAGCGGGTGCACGCGCGCAGCGAGGTCGATTGGGAGAAAGTCGACCTCCACTGGGTGGTAATCCTCGCGCACTTGGCGAAGGACAAAGGCTAGCAAGCCCTTGGCGGTCTGATGGGAAGAGATAGAATGGGTGGGAGGCGGGTGCATGGGAGGAAACGTAATGTTTGGAGGCAGGGAGGGCAGCGGGTGCACGTGGGTAGCAAGGTCGAGAGGCAGGAAGTTGACCTCCACCAGATGGTGCAGCTCGCACACTTGGGGGAGCACGAAGGCCAGCACGCCCTTCGCGGTCTGATGGGGATGCAAGGGATTGTTAGGCAGGAGAGGCAAGTGAGGCAGGGGTACATGGTGTGAAATAACGAGGAATGTGAAGAAAGGAGGGGTTTCACTAGCAGCAATTGGGATACATATAGCAAACCCTAACTGGGTTGTACCCGCTATAGAGCACCTCGCTACAGGCTAGATAATAACATTCTGACACACCCCCATAGCCAAAGTGGGGTGTAATCAGCACAATGAGCAGGCATAGCAGGAGTTAACAATAATAAGCAAAGCTAGAGGTAATCACAGCGGGCAAGTGAGGAGGAGGAGGAACTGTGGAAGGAGAGAAGATGGGAGGCAACGACTAAAGCTGTAGAGGCACGGGCACAGGAGCGGCTGACTCAGTGGCTACCGAAGCAAGGGTGACAGACTACTGGAGTGATTGGCTCCGCGGCTAAGACGAGCGGCAGGAGCAACGGACCCACTGGCGACTGGTGCAACAGGCTCACTGGCTACCGAAGCAAGGGCAACGGACTACAGGCGCTGCAGGCGACACAACAGCTACCTCCACACAACCTCCCCAGGGCGCCGCGACAAGAAGAGCGGGGGCCGCGCGTGCTCCCCAGGGCGCCGCGACGAGCAGGGAGGGGGCCGCGCGCGGGTCCCCAAGGCCGCGGGACGGGCAGACGGGCCGCGCGCGGCCTGCAGGCCCGCGCACGGCCTGCAGGGCGACGCGACGGGAAGGGCGGGGGGCTGCGCGCAGGTCCCCCACGGTAGGAAACCGCCGCGCGCCTCGGGGCGCACGGCAGGAAGAAGGCGTCGCACGCCACGGGGCGTGCAACAGACAGAGTAGCAGCGGAAGCAATTAGGTGGTGGGCCCACCCACAGGATCGACCCAAGGGGGTCGACCTGCTCTGAAACCATGTGAAATAATGAGGAATGTGAAGAAAGGAGGGGTTTCACTAGCAGCAGTTGGGATACATATAGCAAACCCTAACTGGGTTGTACCCGCTATAGAGCACTGTCAGAACATATCTATAGCTTATACTGCTGTGTAGGCTGTAGTGGGGTATCCCATAGGGGGTACAACCCAGTTAGGGTTTCATATTTTTTTCCTACTTTCACATGGTATAGAGCGGGTCCTACCTTAGGACCGTTGTCTGGGCCCACCGACGCGCGCCCCGAGGCGCGCCTTTTTTTTAGCGACCCCTCGGGTCGCCTTTTCACTCGCGGCCCCGCCGCCTCCTCTGACGCGGCTTTGCCGCCTCCCCTGACGTGGCCCCGCCGCCTCCTTTAACGCGGCCCCGCCGCCTCCCTTGACGCGGCCCCGCCGCCTCCCTTGACGCGGCCTCGCCGCTTCCCCTGACGCGGCCCCGCCGCCTCCCCTGACGCGGCCCTGCCGCCTCCCTTGACGCGGCCCCGCCGCCTCCCTTGACGCGGCCCCGCCGCCTCCCCTGACGCGGCCCCGCCGCCTCCCCTGCCGAGGCCCCGCCGCCTCCCCTGACGCGACTCCGCCGCCTCCCCTGACGCGGCCCCGCCGCCTCCATTGACGCGGCCCCGCCGCCTCCCCTGACGCGGCCAAGCCGCCTCCTCTGACGCGGCTCCGCCTCTACTGCCGACGGCCCCGCCGCTGCACTCTACGGCCCGCCGCTGCACCCTGCCGGCCCGTCGCTGCTCCTGCCGGCCCGCCGCTGCACCCTGCCGGCCCGCCGCTGCTCCTGCCGGCTCGCCGCTGCACCTACCGGCCCGCCGCTGCACCCATCGGCCCGCCGCCTCTTACGGCCCGCCACTTGCACCTGCCGGCCCGCCGCTGCACCTGCCGGCCCGACGCTGCACCTGCCGGCCCGACGCTGCATCTCCCGGCCGAGCCGCCCCAACAGCCGAGCCGCCCGGGACCCGAGCCGCCCTGCCGCCGAGCCGCCCGGGAGCCGAGCCGCCCTGCACCCGAGCCGCCCAGCCGCCGAGCCGCCCGGGAGCCGAGCCGCCCTGCACCCTAGCTGCCCAGCCGCCGAGCCGCCCGGGAGCCGAGCCGCCCTGCGCCCGAGCCGCCCAGCCGCCGAGCCGCCCGGGAGCCGAGCAGCTGTGCACCCGAGCCGCCCGGTCGCTGAGCCGCCTTTCTGCTGACTGCACGACCTGCCCTGCCTGGTGAGCACTGTCCCACTGACACTGCGAGCTCTTTCCCTACTGCTTGCACTGCGTCGCTGTCGTCACCATGGCTACCCCTAGTGTCCTAGCTTTTGACGCTGAGGGTCGCGCCATTGATTTTGAGGTCTGGTTAGACGACCTGCAGCTGTTCTTACAGTGCGACAGGGCTGACGACCTTTCTCTCTTTGACCTCACCTCTGGCGCCTCTCCTGCCCCTGCTGCTGATGCTGATCCCGCTGTCCGCTCTAAGTGGGCCACCCGCGATGCTGCTGCACGTCTTGCTGTGCGTCGCCACCTCCCTACCCCTGAGCGTGCGCACTTTAGTCAGTACAAGAGTGCTCAGACCTTGTACGACGCTGTAGTTGCGCGCTACTCCTCCCCTGCCACTGCTGCACTGAGCCGTCTCATGCTTCCCTACCTCTTTCCTGACCTCTCTGCCTTTCCCACTGTCGCTGACCTCATTACGCACCTCCGCACTAGTGACACTCGCTACCGCGCCGCCCTTCCTGCTGAGTTCTGCGCTAAGAACCCCCCCCCCATGTACATCGCTCTCTACTACGTAGTCGCACGCCTCCCTGACTCCCTTCGCGTCGTCAGGGACCACTTTCTCGCAGTCTGTCCCACCACTCTCACCGTCGACCTCCTCGAGAAGGCCCTCCTTGCAGCGGAGAAGAGCATAGTCGCTGTAGGTGCTTCTCGTGGTGACCCTCGCACCCCCATCTTTGAGGGGTGCTCTCCTTCCCCCTTGCTGCCCTCTGTTGCCTCTGCTGCTGCTGCCGACCTGCTTGGTCTTGAGTCGGTCGGCGCGGCGTCTGCCCCTAGTGGGAGACGTCGCTCCAGCAAGGGCAAGGGGGGCAAGGGCGCGGGTGGAGCTGGAGGGGGCGGTGGCGGTGGCGGCGGTGGCGGCGGAGGGAGTGGGGGTGGCGGCGGGGCTAGTGGCGGGGGTGGTGGTGGTGGTGGCGGCAGCGGCGGCGGAGACGGTGGTGGTGGTGCCAGCGGTGGTGGTGGAGGCAGCGGCGGAGGTGGAGGCGGCGGAGGTGGAGGCAGTGGAGGCGGCAGCGGAGGAGGCAGTAGTGGTGGAGGAGGTGGAGCTGGTCGGGGTGGTACCCAGCAGCGTAGCGGCGGTGGTGGTGGCCAGCGCTCGCACCGGCAGCAGCAGCAGCAGCGCTCGCGGGACATCCCTTCGCCTCAGCAGCTTCGTGAGTGGTACGCTGGGCGTCAGAGGGGTGGGGGTACTGGTCCCTGCACCTACGTTCTTCGTTCCGGCGACCGCGCGGGTGAGCAGTGTGGGGGTGCCCACGCCACCCAGCGCTGCTTTGGCCGCCTGACGGACGCTTGGCGTCAGCAGTTCCCTGGGGCTAGTGAGATCCCTCGCTGGGATGAGCTTCTCAGGGCTGGTGTAGCGATCTTTGATCTTGATTTTGATGCTATCCTTACTGCTATGTATGTTGTGGATTATAGTGAGGAGAATGAGGGTTACCGGTGTTTTCAGCCCGACCCGGGCATTGGTACTGCTGCACTAGGTGCTTGTGAGGCTGCTGCTCTAGGTGCCAGTGCGTCTGCGCTCTCAGGTACTGGTGAGACTGCGCTCTCAGGTACTGAGTCGTCCTCGTCCTCCCTCACTTTCACACTTGACTCCGGAGCTTCGCGCTCCTTCTTTCGAGACCGCACTACCCTTTCGCCGCTCGCCAGGCCGGTTGCGGTCTCCCTTGCTGACCCCTCTGGGGGTCCTGTCCTGTCTCACTTCTCCACTGTCCTCCCGTGTCCGGCTGCCCCTTCGGGCACCCTGTCGGGTCTGTACCTTCCCTCGTTCTCTACGAACTTGGTGAGTGGAGCGGACCTGCAGGATGGGGGTGTTCACCAGTTCACTCCTGCGCGTCAGAGGGTGACCCACTGCACGGAGGCTCGCACAGGCCGACACCTGGCCACGTTCTCACGTCGGCCGGGGTCGAGTCTCTACACCCTGACCGTTGAGTCTCCTCCTGTCCCTGCGTCTGGTCAGGTGGCTGCGTCGAGTCAGGTACTTGCTGCTGCGTCCCGGTCAGGTCCTGAGTCTGCCCCCTGTTCTTGTCGCCTCCTGTCTCACGAGACTCTCCTGTGGCACCACCGTCTTGGCCACCCCTCCTTGCCCCGTCTTCGGAGCATGGCTTCCCGTGTCCTTGTCTCTGGTCTTCCCCAGTCTCTCCCTCCTCTCCCCTCCGGGCCAGGACCTTCCTGTGTCCCCTGTGTCGAGGGTCGCCTCCGGGCTACTCCTCACTCCTCCCACTTCCCCCCGACAGAGTCTCCCCTGCAGACGCTTCACATGGATGTGTGGGGCCCAGCCCCCGTCCGTGGGCAGGGGTACGAGCGCTACTTCCTGTTGGTGGTTGACGACTACTCGCGTTACACCACAGTCCTCCCCTTGCGCAGCAAGGGTGCAGTCACTGAGGTGCTGATCGACTGGATCCGCGAGGCTCGTCTCCAGCTCAGGAAGAGCTTCGGCTCGGACTTTCCTGTTCTGCGTCTGCACTCTGACAGAGGCGGAGAGTTCTCTTCTCGCCTTCTGCGAGACTACTGTCGTGCACGGGGGATCCGCCAGACCTTCACGCTTCCGGACTCACCACAGCAAAATGGGATTGCTGAGCGCCGCATTGGCATGGTCATGGATGTCGCTCGTACGTCCATGATGCATGCGGCTGCCCCCCATTTTCTGTGGCCGCTTGCGGTGAGGTACGCGGCGCATCAGCTCAACCTTCACCCCCGGGTCTCTCGGCCAGCGATGTCCCCAGCCTTGCTGTGGACGGGGAAGGTTGGCGATGCGTCTGTGTTCCGTGTCTGGGGATCTCGGGCGTTTGTCCGCGACTTGTCTGCGGACAAGCTGTCCCCTCGTGCTGCTCCCTGTGTCTTCCTTGGCTTCCCCACTGACGCCCCAGGGTGGCAGTTTTACCACCCCTCCTCTCGTCGTGTTCTGTCCTCCCAGGACGTCACGTTCGACGAGTCAGTCCCCTTCTACCGTCTCTTCCCCTACCGCACTCCTTCCCTCCCCCCTCCCCCGGACTTCCTTGTGCCGGTTCCCCCCCCGGTAGACCCCCTCCCCCCTCAGGTTCCTGCCCCCTCAGGTGTGTCCCAGGTAGACGCCGTTGACCCGGTCGAGGTTACTGGTGACTCTGGTGCTGCTGCGGGTGCTGAGCCTGGGGGTGCTGACTCTGGGGGTGCTGTGCGCGGGGGTGCTGAGCCTGGGGGTGCTACTGCTGGGGGTGCTGGGCCTGAGGGTGCTACTGCGGAGGGTGCGGAGCCTGGGGGTGCTGAGCCGGGGGGTGCTGTGCCTGGAGGTGCTGGGTCTGGGGGTGCTGGGTCGGGAGCTGCTGAGCCTGGGGGTGCTGCGTCTGGAGCTGCTGAGCCTGGGGTTTCTCCTGCTGCTGCGTCTCGCCGGGAGCCCCTCTCTCCACAGGAGCTGCGCGAGTGGTTCGCTCGCCGCTGGAGGCGTGCTGCTGAGTCTGGAGGTGCTGCTGGAGCTGGAGCTGGAGCTTCTTCGACCGTCGAGGGTACGAGTGCAGCCGTTCCCGGAGCTGCTGGCCCTGCGGGTCCTCCTGGAGCTGGAGCTGCTGAGGGCGTTCGTGCTGAGCCTGCTGCTGTTGGTCCTGCCGCTGGAGGTGTGGGTGGCGCTGGTGCTGTCGCTGAGGGTGGTGGTGCTGTCCCTGCTGAGTCTGGAGCTGCCGCGCGGCCTCGGCCGTACTTCGTTCCGCTCCTTCAGCAGGTTCTTGGTCTTTCTCCTCCAGTAGAGGGTCCACCGCCTGTCCAGTCGCAGCCCCTACTGGAGCCTTCCTCTCCGCTGCCTGCTCCCTCTCCTTACACTGGTCCTACTGGAGGTCTTGCTGAGCGTCGTGAGCCTGCGTCTCGTCCCGCGTCGCCTGTTCGTGCTGCTCGCGCTAGTGGTCGCAGTTCGCGTCAGCGTCCTCCTCCTGTCCCTGGCACGCACCGGATGTCTTTACGTCCGTCCACTGCTCCTCTGCGTGCCCCTTTGCCTTCTCCTCCTGAGTCCTCTCTTCCTGCGCTTGCGGACCCTGAGTCGGACTCTCTTCGTGCTGCCAGTCCCACTGTCACGCGTCTGCTTGCTACTGTCGTCACTGACCCCTCTTTTGAGTCCACTGCTGCGTCTGCTCTAGTCGCTGAGCTCGTCGACTTTGCTGCTCGCTGTCGTCTCGACTACGCTGCTAGTCTTGTTGCTGAGTCTGCGTCTGTCTGTCCTCCGTCCGTCGGGGGTGAGTGTGCTCTTGGCACGGACGTCCTAGAGGACAGGCAGGAGGAGTTACAGTGTCTAGCGGCTGCTTCACTTCATCTCGCGTCTGTACTGCTTGCCCCTGAGGGAGACCCGGATGCACTAGACATCCCGACTCCGCGTTCTTACGCGGAGGCCGTAGAGGGTCCCTACTCCTCTCAGTGGCAGGCAGCTATGGATGCAGAGATGGCTTCCTGGAAGTCCACAGGCACCTACGTTGACGCGGTTCCCCCTCCTGGGGCGAACATCGTCAGTGGCATGTGGATCTTCAGGGTGAAGCGGCCGCCGGGCTCTCCACCTGTCTTCAAGGCACGGTACGTTGCTCGTGGCTTCAGTCAGCGGCAGGGAGTTGACTACTTTCAGACCTTCTCTCCCACCCCGAAGATGACTACTCTTCGGGTGCTGCTGCACATAGCCGCTCAGCGCGACTACGAGCTTCACTCTCTCGACTTCAGCACTGCGTTCTTGCAGGGTAGCCTGCACGAGGAGATCTGGCTTCGCCGTCCACCTGGCTTCACTGGGACTTTCCCTCCTGGCACCCAGTGGAGCCTCCGACGGCCAGTCTACGGTCTCCGCCAGGCACCGCGTGAGTGGCACGACACACTGAGGACTACGCTTGCGGCTCTTGGGTTTGCTCCTTCTACTGCTGACCCGTCGCTGTTTCTTCGCACCGACACTTCCCTGCCGCCGTTCTACATCCTCGTGTACGTCGACGACCTGGTCTTTGCCACAGCGGACACTGCTGGACTCGCCTACGTGAAGTCCGAGCTGTTGAAGAGACACACGTGCACAGACCTGGGTGAACTGCGCAGCTACCTTGGCTTGCAGATCACTCGGGACAGAACACGCCGCACCATTACCTTGACTCAGTCACACATGGTGCAGCAGGTCCTTCAGCGCTTCGGCTTCACGTACTCCTCGCCTCAGGCCACTCCTCTGCCTACTCGCCACTCACTCTCAGCTCTGCCTTCGGATGAGTCCGTAGAGTCGAGTGGTCCGTATGCGGAGCTTGTTGGCTGCCTCATGTACCTGATGACCTGCACACGACCTGACCTTGCATACCCTCTGAGCATTCTTGCACGCTATGTTGCTCCTGGGAGACACAGACCGGAGCACATGGCTGCAGCGAAGAGGGTATTGCGCTACCTGTGCAGTACGTCAGGCATGGGACTAGTGCTTGGAGGGCGGAGTCCAGTGGTCCTTACCGGCCACGCGGACGCGTCTTGGGCTGACGACCAGGCTACGCAGCGGTCGTCACAGGGTTACACCTTCAGCCTTGGTTCCGGCTCTGTCTCGTGGCGGTCTACTCGCTCGTCTTCGGTTCTCGGCTCCAGTTGTGAGGCTGAGATCTACGCCGGGGCCATGGCTGCACAGGAGCTTCGCTGGCTCACCTACCTGCTGACTGACCTTGGAGAGCCGCCTCGTTCTCCTCCAGTGCTGTACGTAGACAACAAGGCTATGCTGGCCTTGTGTCGAGAGCAGCGCTTGGAGCACAGAACGAAGCACATTGCTCTCCGCTACTTCCTTGCTCGTGAGCTGCAGCAGCGTGGTCAGTTGCGACTTGCGTACGTGGCCTCTGAGGCCAACACTGCTGATGTGTTCACCAAGGCACTTGCGCCTTGTGACCATCAGCGCTTCTGCACCCAGCTGGGTCTTGTGCCTGTCTTGCCTCACTTGCTCTCCTCTTGACTTCACTTGTACTGTGACATATATATATATACCTGCTCTTGCTTGTCTAGCTTTATATATATGTCTGTACTCTTGCTTGTGAACTGGCCTTTGGCCTCACTCTTGTGCTCGGACTGTGTGGTGACTTTGTGATCCACCCTGAGCTTTGCTTTGTCTTGCTTGACTGGTCTTGTGACCCCTTGTTCTCCCCCACTTTGCCTATGGGGGTGTGTCAGAACATATCTATAGCTTATACTGCTGTGTAGGCTGTAGTGGGGTATCCCATAGGGGGTACAACCCAGTTAGGGTTTCATATTTTTTCCTACTTTCACAAGCACCCCACTAAAGGCTAGATAATAACATTCTGACACATGGCACGCGATTTGGAGTGGTCAAGTAGATAGAAGTCGAACTCATTTTTCACATCAGTTACGGGAGTGAATGACCAAGCCATTTACCATGTCTATTGACTTAGTGAGGGTACATCCAGTACAGATAAAATGGCTTGGTCATTCACTTCCTCATCGTGTTTGCCGTTCGCAAAGTGTGTGTATCCGCGTCACTATGAAATTATTGTCTCTGTGATCTCAAACATGAAATACTCATGTATATGATGAGTTGGGCGTGATTCCCGCTTAGACTAGTATTGTAGCGCTTTTGTACGCAATGTTTTGTGCCCTCATGTAACCCATTATTTACCATCCAATCTTACAACCCAACGTCGTCGGCTTATTTGCGAACGCGAATGAGTTGAATCAAGGTTTATTTACAATTTACGAACCAAGGGGGTGATCATGTCAGTGCATCCAGGACAGTATATGCTAGTACCATATAACGAATGGTCCACGTGTCATAATGAGAGAAGTGGTTGGACTGGCAATATTGGGAGTACAAGTAGGAACACCCTAGAATGTTGTACCCCCTAAGGTAAAACCCACTGTAGCCTACAGAACAGTAACATATACAATGTTTGACACACCCCCATAGGCTAAGTGGGGGAGAACAAGGAGTCACAAGACCAGTCAAGAAAGACAAAGCAAGCTCAGGGTGGATCACAACGTCACCACACACTCTGAGCACAAGCAAGAGGCCACAAGGCCAGTTCACATGCAGAGGCATATATGTAACACAAGCATCACAGTGATCTATACCTAGCAAAGCAAGCATGCAGGTATACACATATAGATAACAGTACAGGCAAAGTCTACAACAAGTGAGGAAAAGTGGGCACAAGCCCCAGCAAAGTGCAGAAACGCTGATGCTCACCAGACTAAATTGCCTTGGTGAATATATCAGCAGTGTTGGCCTGAGTGGCCACGTAACGCAGACGAAGCTGACCACGCTGCTGCAACCCTCGAGCCAGGAAGTAATGTAGAGCGATGTGCTTCGTTCTGTGCTCCTCACACAAGGCAATGGCAGCCTTGTTGTCGACGTACAGCACTGGAGGAGAACAAGGCCGCTCTCCCAAGTCGGTCAGCAGGTAGGTGAGCCAGCGTAACTCCTGTGCAGCCATGGCTGTGGCGTAGATCTCAGCCTCACAACTGGAGCTAAGAACTGAAGCCGAACGCGTAGAACGCCACGAAATTGTGCCAGAGCCAAGGCTGAAGGTGTAACCCTGTGACGACCGCTGAGTAGCCTGGTCGTCAACCCAAGAAGCGTCTGAGTGCCCAGTGAGAACAACAGAGCTCCTCCCTCTAAGCACGAGCCCCATGCCCGACGTACTGCACCAGTAGTGTAATACCCTCTCTACAGCATCCCAGTGCACCTTTCGGTGCCTACTAGGAGCCACGTAGCCGGCCAGAAGGCTAAGAGAGTACGCTAGGTCAGGACGAGTGCAAGTCATCAGGTACATGAGGCAGCCAACTAGCTCTGGGTAAGGACCACTGGGCTCTACGGACTCATCCGAAGGCAGAGCTGAGAGCGAGTGACTTGTAGCCGGAGGAGTCGCCTGTGCGGAGGATCACGTGAAGCCGAAGCACTGAAGGACCTGCTGCACCAAGTGTGACTGAGTCAGTGTGATGGTGCGGCGTGCTCTGTCTCGGGTGATCTGCAAGCCAAGGTAATTGCGCGGTTCACCCAGGTCTGTGCACGTGTGTCTCTTATGCAGCTCCGACTTCATGTGGGCAAGAGCCTGAGTGTCAGTAGTGGCAAAGACCAAGTCGTCGACGTACACGAGGATGTAGAACGGCGGCAGCGACGTGTCGGTGCGCAGAAACAGCGACGGGTCACTAGTAGAGGGCGCGAACCCAAGAGGCGCAAGAGTAATCCTCAGTGTGTCGTGCCACTCACGTGGCGCCTGGCGGAGACCGTAGACTGGCCGCCGGAGGCTCCACTGGGTACCATGAGGAAACGACCCAGTGAAGCCAGGAGGGCGGCGCAGCCAGATCTCCTCGTGGAGGTTGCCCTGCAAGAAAGCTATGCTGAAGTCAAGAGAGTGAAGCTCGTAGTCACGCTGAGCGGCAACGTGCTCTAGCACCCGAAGAATGGGCATCTTCGGGGTGGGGGAGAAGGTCTGGAAGAAGTCTACTCCCTCTCACTGACTGAAGCCTCGAGCAACGTAACGAGCCTTGAAGACAGGCGGAGAACCTGGCGGCCGCTTCACCCTGAAAATCCACATGCCACGGACGATGTTCGCCCCAGGAGGGGGAACCTCGTCGACGTAAGTGCTAGTGGACTTCCAGGATGCCATCTCTGCGTCCATGGCTGTCTGCCACTGAGAGGAGTACTCACCCGCGATCGCCTTAGGAGCGCCGGGTCGGGATGTCTGGTGCATCGGGGTCTCCCTCAGGTGCAATCAGCATGGACACGAGATGAGGTACAGCAGCGGCCAAGCACTCAAATTCCTCCTGCCGGTCCTCAAGGACGTCCGTGCCTAGAGCACACTCACCCCCGACGGACGGAGGACAGACAGACTCAGACTCAGCAACAAGACTAGCGGCGTAGTCTAGACGACAGCGAGCACCAAAGTCAACAAGCTCAGCAACTAGGGCAGACGCAACAGCGGACTCAAAGGAAGGGTTAGTGACAGTCGTGGCCAGGAGACGCGTGACAGTAGGACTAGCAGCACGAAGAGAGTAAGACTCCGGGTCAGCAAGGGCAGGTAGAGAGGACGCAGGAGGAGAAGGCAGAGGGACTCGCTGTGGAGGAGTGGAAAGACGAAGCGTCATCTGGTGAGTGCCTGGGACAGCAGGAGAATGCTGACGCGGGACACTAGGACCAGTGCAAGCAGCACGAACAGATGACGCAGAACGAGACTCAGGCAACACAGGACGAGACTCCGGCTCACGACGCTCCGAAAGACCTCATGTCGGACCAATGTAGGGAGAAGGACTAGGAAGTGACGAGGAAGGCTGCAACTGTGGCTGCGACTGGACTGGCTGAGGACACTCTAAGGAGGGAGCAGGACAAGGAGGAGGCGGCTGACCAAGAACCTGCTGAAGGAGCGGAACGAAGTACGGCCGCGGTCGTGAAGCGCCCTCAGAACCAGCAGAGACCACACCAGAACCCCCAGCAGCAGCTCCATTTCCAGCAGTACTACCAGCAGTTCCAATAGTGCCAACTCCAGTACCCCAAGTAGTGCCAGCTCCAGCCGCACCGTCGGCTCCAGCACCTGCAAGACCAACCCCAGGATCGTCAGCGACACCAACTCCAGTAGGCTCGGCGTCCTCAGCTCCACCGGCAGCTCCAGCAGCTCTAGCACCTGCAGCTCCAACTCCAGCACCAGCAGCACCTCTTGTAGCACCAGCTCTAGCAGAACCCCCAGTCCCAGCAGCTCCAGTACCGCCTGTACGAGCACAAGGGCCTCCAACGGGCGGCACCCCAGATCCAGGAGCGCCGCTCCGGAGGCTGCAGCGCAGTCGCTTTGGGGAGGGAGGCGACGGCTGCGACCCAGCACCCGCAACACCACCAGCTCCAACTCTGGCAGAACCCCCAGCTCCAGCAGCCCCACGCCGGAGGCTGTAACGCTGAGAGTACCACTCACGCAGGTGCTGTGAAGAGGGAGCGTCACCAGGCGCAGGACGGTCAGTCTCAGCTCCCCCAGGCTCAGCACCCCCAGGCTCAGCACCCCCAGGCTCAGCACCCCCAGTCTCAGCACCCCCAATCTCAGCACCCCCAGGCTCAGCACCCCTAGGATCAGCACCCTCAGTCTCAGTACCCCCAGGTTCAGCACCCCCAATCTCAGTACCCCTCGCAGGACCAGAGTCGACAGCTACCTCGACAGGCTCGACCGGGTCTACCTGGGAAACACCTAAGGGAGCAGGACCCTTGGGAGGGAGGGGGTCTACCGAAGCAGCACCTGGCGTGAGTAAGAGCGGCGGGGGGGGGGAGCGGCGCAGTACGGTAGGGGAATCGACGGTAAAAGGGTACCGAATCGTCAAAAGTGACGTCCTGTGAGGGGAAGAGACGGCGCGAGGTGGGGTGGTAAAATTGCCAGCCAGGCGCGTCAGGGACAAAGCCAAGAAAGACGCAGGGAACAGCACGGGAGGAGAGCTTGTCCGCTGACGTATCGCGGACAAAGGCTCGACATCCCCAGACTCGGAACACCGACGCATCGCCAACCTTCCCCGTCCAACGTTGAGTGGGCGAGGTCTCCAGAGCAGAGATCCGGGGCCTGAGGTTGAGCTAATGCGCAGCGTACTGCACTGCAACCGGCCACAGGAAATGGGGGGCAGCTGCATGGATCATAGAGATACGAGCGACCTCCATGACTAAGCCAATGCGGCGCTCAGCAATCCCATTCTGTTGTGGTGAGATCGGTAGTGCGAACGTCTAGCGGATGCCGTGCTCCGCACAGTAGGTTGCCAAGAGGTCGGAGGAAAACTCACCAACCCTATCAGAGTGCAGACGCAGGACTCGTAAGTCCGACTGGAACCGGTCGCGGAGCTAGAGACGAGCAGCGCAGATCCAAGGGATCAAAACATCAGGGACCTCACCCTTGGTGCGCAAGGGGAAGACCGTGGTGTAGCGCGTGTAGTCGTCGACAACCAGCAGGAAGTACCGCTTGTGGCCCTGTCCACGAACGCGGGCTGGGCCCCACACGTCTAGGTGGAGAGTCTGCAGAGGAGCCTCTGTGGGAGGGAACGAGGAGGAGTGAGGCGTGGCGCGCTGCCGCCCCTCGACACAGGGAAGACAGGGAGGAGCAGGCGAGGGTGGGAGAGGAGGGAGAACCCTGGGAAGACTAGAGACAAGGTACCGGGAGTGCATGCCACGAAGGCGCTGCACTGAAGGGTGACCAAGGCGGTGGTGCCAGAGGACAGTCTGGTGCGACAGGGTGCGACACGAGCAGGGGGCCAACAGCCGACCTGACGCAGACGCAGACGCAGCTACGTGAGGGGACTCAGTGGTCAGTGTATACAGGTCCGACCCCAGCTGCCAAGTAAAGGTAGCCAGGTGGCGACCCGTCCGAGTACACGTACAGTGGGTCACACGCTCATAGGCAGGGGTGAACTGGTGAACACCCCCGTCCTGGAGAGCAGAGCCTGCCACCAAGTTCGTAGAGAACGAGGGGAGATAAAGACCCAACAGGTTGCCGGCCAGAACCGCCGGACAAGGGAGGACAGTGGAGGAGGTCGCAAGGACTAGGCCCCCAGAGGGGTCAGCTAGAGAGACAGAAACAGGCCGAGCTAGCTGCTCAAGGACAGTGCGGTCACAAAAGAATCAGCGGGAAGCACCCGAGTCGGGTGTGAAGGTGTGCAGTGCCTCAGTAGACGCAGTACCAGTAGGCGCATACTCACAAGCACTTGGAGCAGCAGACGCACTGGCACCTAGAGCAGCAGCCTCACCAGGACCTAGGGCAGCAGACGCACTAGCACCTAGAGCGGCAGTCTCACTAGTCCCAATACCCGGGTCGGGCGGTACACTCAGGTAGCAGTCACCCTCAACACTAATAGTCAATGCATACATAGCACCAAGGATAGCATCATAATCAAGAGCAAAGATATCAATTCCCTTCTTAAGCAGATCAGCCCAGCGGGGCAGCTCAGAGGCATCATGGAGCTGCTCGCGCCAAGCGTCGTCGAGACGAAAGAAGCAGCGCTGCGCCGTGTGAAACCTCCCACAGATCTGGCCAGTGCGGTCACCTGTGCGGATGACGTACGGGCAGGTACCTCCACCCCCAGACCCCCCACGCTGAGAGTACCACTCACGGAGCTGCTGGGGCGACGGGGTCTCGCTGGGACGCTGTTGCTGCTGCCTCTGGCCACCACCGAACCCTCCACACTGCACCGCTCCACCGCGTCCACCACCAGCTCCACTGCCGCCACCACTGCCACCACCACCCCCGCCACCCCCACCACCGCCGCCTCCACCACCCCCGGCTCCGCCACTGACCCCCCCACCACTAGCGCCACTCCCACCACCGCCACCACCCCCGCCCCCTCCACCACCGCCGCCCCCGCCGCCACCTCCGCCACCCCTGCCCCCCTTGCCCCTGCCGCCCTTGCGTCTCCCATTAGGAGCAGACTCAGCCCCGACCCCCTCAGCACCGAGGTAGTCGACAGCAGCAGCAGATGCTATGGAGGGGAGGAGGGGGACGGGAGAGCACCCCTCAATGAAGGGGGCGCGAGGGTCGCCACGAGAGGCACCTACAGCTACAATACTCTTCTCAGCTGCTAGGAGTTCCTTCTCGAGCAGGTCGACAGTGAGGTCGGTAGGGGAGAGGGCGAGAAAGTGGTCCATGACAGTGCGAAGGGAGTCAGGGAGGCGGGTGACTAGGTGATAGAGTGTGAGGTACATCGGGGGAGGGTTCTTGGCTAGGAAATCGGGGGGAAGCGCGGCACGGTCGCGAAGATCACCAGTATGGAGGTGCGTGATGAGGTCAGCTACAGTGGCAAAAGCAGACGGATCGGGGAAGAGATAGGGCAGTGAGAGACGGCCTATCGCAGTAGTAGCAGGGGAGGAGTAGCGTGCAACTACAGCGTCGTACAGCTCCTTAGCGGTCTTATGCTGGCCAAAGTGCTCGCGCTCATCTAGCGGTAGGTGGCTGCGAGTGGCTAGGCGAGCATGAGCGTCACGGGTCTCCCACTGTGAGCAAGCAGTGCTGTCAGCAGTAGCAGCAAGTGCGGGAGCGGCGCTTGACGTGTGGTCAAACAGGGAAACATCGTCCTTGGCAGTGATCTGGAGGAACAGGTGCAGGTCATCGAGCCAAATGTCAAACTTAATTGGACGGCCCTCAGAGTCAAAGGTGAGAACTGTAGGACTAGCCATAGTGACAGTAGCAGCAGTAGCAGTAGCAGTAGCAGTGGTAGCAGTAGCAGTAGTAGCAGTAAGAGTAGTAGCAGTAGCAGCTATAGTAGTAGGAACAGGATCAGAAGGTGCTGCAGGTGGTGCACAGTAGGGCGGCGCGGCTTGGTCAGGGCGGCGCGGCTCGGACTAGGCTACGCGGCGCGGCGCGATGGTGGGCCTGCGCGTGGGCGGCTGCAGCGTACGGGCCGTGGCTGTGCGTGGGCTGAAGTCGCGCGCGGGCGGCGGCCTACACAGGCAACGCGGCGGCCTACGGGCGGGGCTGCGGCGCGCTGGACGGCCAGCAAGGCCGGTCGACGGGCGGCTAGCGGGCTGCTCGTGGGCGGCGCTGGTCGTGCGGGCGGCTAACGGGCGACGTGTGCATGACTCGGGCCGCGCGCGGGCGGCTAGCGGGCTACGCGCGCTAAAAAAAAAAGGCCGCGCGCGGGGCTAGCGAGCTGCACACGGGCAGCAGGAGAGAGAGAGGCGCATGAGGGCGCACTAACAGAGAGGCGCACGAGGGCGCTAAGGCGACAGGACGCTCGAGGGCGCTTCTAGCGGAACGGTGGGCCCTTAGGTAGGTGGTCCTAGGTTCCTAACCTAGGCTCGTAATACCATGTCATAATGAGAGAAGTGGTTGGACTAGCAAGATTGGGAGTACAAGTAGGAAAACCCTAGAATGTTGTACCCCCTAAGGCTATACCGACTGTAGCCTACATAACAGTAACATATACAATGTTTGACACCGCGAACTGATGTCTTGAGCTTGGTTCGTTGCACAGCCACCTGGTTGTGAACGAGATGAGACAGAAAGAGGGAAACAAAGGACATGAGAAGGGAGGGAGGGGTGTGTGCAAAGAAGAGCACAGCACAGCACTGTAGATTCGTAGAGCAGAGCAGAGCATCCTAAACCCCACACAACAAAGCAGGTTGTGGTGTGCCTCACCTTGTGACCCCCGTCTGCAGCCACACTCGCTCGCCACAGCAACAGCCGGAGTGCGAGCCGACGGAGGGGGTGAGGAGGAGATGAGGTGAGGAGGAGACAGGGTGAGGAGGAGATGGGGTGAGGAGGAGATGGGGTGAGGAGGAGATGGGGTGAGGAGGATATGGGGTGAGGAGGAAATGGGGCGAGGAGGAGATGGGGTGGGGAGGAAATGGAGTGAGGAGGTGATGGGGTGAGGAGGAGATATGGTGAGGAGGATATGGGGTGAGGAGGAGATGGGGTGAGGAGGAGACGGGGAGAGGAGGAGATGGAGTGAGGAGGAGACGGGGTGAGGAGGAGATGGGGTGAGGAGGATACGGGGTAAGAAGGAAATGGGGTGAGAAGGAAATGGGGTGGGGAGGAAATGGGGTGAGGAGGTGATGGGGTGAGGAGGAGATGGGGTGAGGAGGATATGGGGTGAGGAGGAGATGGGGTGAGGAAGAGATGGGGTGGGGAGGAAATGGGGTGAGGAGGTGATGGGGTGAGGAGGAAACGAGGCGAGGAGGAGATGAGGTGAGGAAGAGATGGGGTGAGGAGGAGACGGAGTGAGGAGGAGATGGAGTGAGGAGGAGATTGGGTGAGGAGGAGACGGGGTGAGGAGGAGATGAGGTGAGGAGGAGATGGGGTGAGGAGGAGACGGGGTGAGGAGGAGATGGGGTGAGGAGGAGATGGGGTGAGGAAGAGATGGGGTGAGGAGGAGATGGGGTGAGGAGGAGATAGGGTGAGGAGGAGATGGGGTGAGGGATGGGGAGGTGAGGGATGGAGAGGGAACAGATGGGGAGGTGGGGATGGGGAGATGAGGGATGGGGAGGGATGGGATGGGGAGGGAGCATAGGCGACGGAGGGGAATGAGAGAAGGCGAGGGGCAGGGGGATTCGCGTGGGGGACGGAGGGAACTGAGCCTGTGCGGAGTACGGGTCGTGAGCGTGGGCGACGGATGGGGGGAGAGCGTGCGTGGCGGGGAGGGGAGAGCGTGGGCGACGTGAGGGAATCGCGTGGCGAAGCGAAGAGGAGTGATGGTCACCCCTCAAGGGGAGTGAGCGCGTGCGACGGAGGGGACCATCGTGACAGGTGGGGAGTGAGAGAACGCGGTGAGAGGGAGAGAGCGTGGGCGGTGGACGGGACGCATTCGCGCACGACGAGAGGGAGTGCTCGCGAATACAAAGCTGCGGGGAGGAGGAGATGGGGTGAGGCAGAGATGCGGGAGGCAGTGTGCGACAGGAGGGAATAGACGGTGTGCGATGAAACGAGGGTGAGCGTGTGCGCCGGAAGGATTGCGCGAAGGTGATGGAATGGGAGTGAGCCTGGGCGATGGGTTGGAGTGAGCGTGAGTGACGGAATTGATTGATCGTGGGCGACGGTACGATTGCGCGAATGCGATGGGTAGGGAGTGAGCGTGGGCGACAGGAAGGGAGTAACACGGGCGATGGTAGGGATTGAGAGTGGGCAACGCAACGAATGCGCGAGGGCGATGGAATGGGAGTGAGCGTGGACGACGGGAAGGGAGTTAGCGCGGGGGACGGTAGTGATTGAGAGCTCCCAACGGAACAATTGCGCGAAGGCGATGGCCAGGGAGTGAGCGTGGGCTTGTGAGGTCTTGAGCATGGGCAACTTGCTGGAGTGCGCGTGGGCGACGGAAGGGAGTGCTGGTGGGTGTGTGCGCGTGGGCCCGTGGCTAGCTATGTCGAGTGAAAGAGGGGTTTAGAATCGCAGAGAGTTATATAATTTCCGATTGGACGGAATGGAGTACTTGTCCTAAAGTGTAAGGCAGAAACAAGAGGCCTGGGACAGGAATAGGGTTCGAGCCTAGCCGTTCAAAGCTGTAGCTGTTTGCTCTCCCCGATAGACTAAGCCATTTCAGTCAACCTGAATTACAGGTTTCCAGTTTGGTGTGCACACCAACGCCAAGAGTGGTTGCGCGACACTTCCCTGTGCTAACTGCGAATTCATCACGTTTTGTAGGTGAACAACTAGTAACCACCTTGGTTGGGGAGGGAAAGTGTTAATTGTCAAGATAGCAAGCAGGAGTGACTGCATTGAATAAATTGTGGGTACAAGTGCTAACCCTAACATTGGGTTGTACCCCATATGGGCTACCCCACTATAGCCTATATAGAACTAGCATAGATATAGTTTGACACACCCCCATAGGCAAAGTGGGGGAGAACAAGGGGTCACAAGACCAGTAAAGAAAAGCGAAGCAAGCTCAAGGTGGATCACAACGACACCACACACTCCGAGCACAAGCAAAGGGCCACAAGGCCAGTTCACATGCAGAGGTATATATCCAACAACGACAGTACAGTGATCACTACCTAGCAGGAGTAGGCATGCAGGTATACAATATAGATCACACTACAAGCAAAGTCAAGAGGTGAGCAAGTGAGGCCAAGAAGGCACAAATCCTAGAACAGTACAGAACCGCTGATGATCACAAGGCTGGAGTGCCTTGGTGAAGATATCAGCAGTATTGGCCCAAGAGGCCACGTAAGCAAGACGAAGCTGTCCACCCTGCTGCAACTCTCAAGCGAGGAAGTAACACAGAGCGATGTGCTTCGTCCTGTGCTCCAGTCTGTACTCCTAACACAAGGCAATCATCGCCTTGTTGTCGACGTACAGATTTGGAGGAGAACGAGGCGCCTCTCCCAAGTCGGTCAGCAAGTAGGTGAGCCAGCGTAACTCCTGTGCAGCCATGGCCCCTGCGTAGATCTCAGCCTCACAGCTGGAACTGAGAACAGAAGACGAGCGGGTAGACCGCCAGGAAACAGAGCCGGAGCGAAGGCTGAAGGTGTAACCCTGTGACGACCGGTGCATGGCCAAGTCGTCAACCCAAGAAGCGTCTGCGTTGCCAGTGAGGACAACTCGAGCCCGTCCTCCAAGCACGAGCCCCATGCCCGACATACTACACAAGCAGCGCAACACCCTCTTAACGACCTCCTAGTGCTCTGGTCAGTGTCTCCCGGGCGCAACGTAGCGTGCCAGGATGCTAAGAGGGTAAGCAAGGTCAGGTCGAGTGCAGGTTATCAGATACATGAGGCAGCCCACAAGCTCTAGATACGGGCCAATCGGCTCTACGGACTCATCAGAATGCAAAGCTGAGAACGAGTGACCAGTAGGCAGAGGAGTGGAATGTGGCAAGGAGTACGTGAAGAGGAAGAGCTGAAGGACCTGCTGCACCATGTGTGACTAATAGTTGCGCAGCTCTCCCAGGTCTGTGCACGTGTGTCTCTTCTGCGGCTCCGACTTCACGTAGGCGAGTCCCTCATTGTAAGCAGTGGCAAAGACCAAGTCGTCGACGTGCACGAGGATGTAGAACGGTGGCAGCGAAGTGTCGGTGCGCAGAAACAGCGGCGGGCCAGTAGTCGAAGGAGCAAACCCTAAGAGCCGCAAGCGTCGTTCTCAGTGTGTCGTGCCACTCGCGAGGCGCTTGACGGAGACCGTAGATTGGCCGCCGGAGGCTCCACTGGGCACATGCAGGAAAAGATCCAGTGAAGCCAGGTGGGCGGCGTAGCCAGATCTCCTCGTGCAGGCTGCCCTGTAAGAAAGGTGTGCTGAAGTCAAGAGAGTGAAGCTCATAGTCACGCTGAGCGGCGACGTGCAGTAGAACCCGAACAGTGGTCATCTTCGGGGTAGGGGAGAAGGTCTTGAAGAAGTTGAATCCCTGTCTCTGACTGAAGCCTCGTGCAACGTAACGCGCCTTGAAGACAGACGGAGAACTCGGCGATGTCTGGTGCATCCGGGTCTCCCTCAGGTGCAATCAGCATGGACATGAGATGAGGTACAGCAGCTGCAAAACACTCAAAGTCCTCCTGCCTGTCTTCAAGGACGTCCATGCCAAGAGCACACTCACCCCCGACGGATGGAGGACAGTCAGACTCAGACTCAGCAACAAGATTAGCGGCGTAGTTGAGACGACAAGCAGCAGCAAAGTCAACAAGCTCAGCGACTAAGGCAGACGCAGCAGTGTACTCAAACGAAATGTCAGTGACAACTGTGGCTAGGAGACGCGTGTCAGTAAGTCTGGCAGCACGAACTAAGTTTGAATCAGGGTCCGGACCGGAAGGAAGAGAGGACGCAGGAGGAGACGGCAGGGGAACGCGCTGTGGAACAGAGGAAGGACGAAGTGCCATAGTGTGCGTGCTGGGGACAAGAGGGGGACGCTCACAAGGAACACAACGACCAGTGCGACCAGCGCAAACAGGCAAGACAGGACGAGACGCAGGCTCAGGACACTCTTTATGCAAGTCTGTCTGCTCAGTGTAAGGAGAAGGAGCAAGGAGTGGAGAGCCTGGCTGTAACGGGAGGCCAGTAGACGACGAGATGCTAAGAACCTGGCGAAACATGGAGTCAAGCGGTGGCAGAGACGACGGGGATGGCAGAGCGAAGAGCAGTCGCAGCTGTGCAGTACCACCAGCACCAGCACCTCCAGTACCACCAGCACCAGCACCTCGAGTACCAGCACCTCCAGTACGAGCACCAACTGCTCTAGTGGCTCTAGCAGCTCCAGAACCTCCAGCCCCAGCGCCTCCAGCTCCGGCACCTCCAGCTCCAGGGCCTCCAGCAGGAGCACCCCCAGAATCGGTACCTCCAGCTCTAGGGTCTCCTACTCCAGGGTCGACAGTACCAGCGCCAAGGCCTCCAGCTCCAGCGCTTCCAGCAGCAGCACCCCCAGAACCGGCACCTCCAGCTCTAGGGTCTCCTACTCCAGGGTTGACAACACCAGCTCTAGGGCCTCCAGGTCCAGTGCCTCCAGCAGCAGCACCCCCAGAACCGGCACCTCCAGCTCCAGGGTCTCCATCTCTAGCGCCTCCAGCTCTAGTGCCTCCAGCTCTGGCACCTCCAGCTCAAGCAGCGCGACTCGAAAGGGGGGTGCGCGAAGCAAGCCACTCGCGCAGCTGCTACGGCGAGAGAGGTGACCGCTGTAACGTAGCACCAGGAGGACCTCCAGCAGACTCAGCACCCCTAGGCTCAGCACCAATAGACTCAGTACCCTCTGGGCCAGCACCTCCAGCTCCAAGGTCTCGAACTCCAACGCGTGGGTCTCCAGTGCCTCCAGCACCACGGACCCCGGCAGCTCAAGTACCTCCGGTACGAGCACCTCCAGGACCCTCAGCGCCAGCAGTACCAACAGTTCTGGCCACTCCAGTACCTCCAGTACGAGCACCTCTAGACCCAGAAAGACTAGCACCCCCAGCGCCTCCACGACGACCAGCTCCAGCAGCTCCAACCGCACCACCTCGAGCAGCAGTATCTCCAGCCGCAGGACCTCCAGCTCCAGCAGCACGACTCCTCAGGCAGGCACGCCATGCAAGCCACTCTCGTAGCTGCTGTGGTGAGAGAGGCTCCCGTCGTGAAAAGAGACCCGGAGGAACGCCAGCAGACTCAGCACCCCCAGACGCGGCACCCTCCGGCTCAGCACCCCCACGCTCCGCACTCATAGGCTCAGCAACCCCAGGCTCCGCACCCCCCAGCACCTCACGCACAGGCTCAGTACCCCCAGACGCAGCACCCCGAGTAGCACCACCCGCAGCAGCACCTGAGTCGCTAGTGACCTCTACAGGCTCAGCCAGGGGGAGTGGGTCTACCTGAGACACACCTGAAGGAGCAGGACCTTGAGGGGGGAGGGGGTCTACCGGAGGGGGACCTGGAGCAAGGAAAAACAGCAGGGGAGGGAGGGGGGCAGTGCGGTAGGGGAAGAGATGGTAGAAAGGAACCGACTCGTCAAAGGTGACGTCCTGAGAGGACAGAACACTGCCCGAGGTGGGGTGGTAAAACTGCCAGCCAAGCGCGTCAGGGGGGAAGCCGAGGAAGACACAGGTAACGGTGCGGGAGGAGAGCTTGTCCGCGGACGTATTGCGGACAAGGGCGCGAGCACCCCAGACAAGGAACACCCACGCATCGCCAACCTCTCCCGTCCAACGCAGTGTTGGCGAGGTCTCCGGCAAGGAGACACGGGGCCAGAGGTTGAGCTGCTGCGCGGCGTACCGGACCGCAAACGACCACAGAAAATGGGGAGCCGCCGCATGGATCAAGGAGGTACGAGCGATCTCCATGACCAAGCCAATGCGGCGCTCAGCAACCCCATTTTGCTGCGGTGAGCCCCGAAGCGTGAACGACTGGAGGATGCCTCCCTCTAACATAAGGCCCGCAAGAGGTCGGAGGAGAACTCACCACCTCTGTCAGAGTGCAGACGTAGGACAGGGAGGTCCTGGTGGAACCGCTCGCGGAGCTGGAGACGAGCTTCTCGGATCCAGGGGATAAGGACATCAGGGACCTCACCCTTGGTGCACAAGGGGAAGACCGTGGTGTAACGCGAGTAGTCGTCGACAACCAGCAGAAAGTACCGCTCGCCGCCCTGACCACGAACGCGGGCTGGGCCCTACACATCCATGTGGAGGGTCTGCAGGGGAGCCTCTGTCGGGGGAAACTCGGAGGAGTGAGGAGCGACGCGTTGCTGCCCCTCGACGCAAGGAAGGCAGGGCGGCGCAGGCGAGGCATGGAGGGGAGGGGAGACCTGGGAAGACCAAACATAAGGAGGCGACGGTGCATGCCACGTAGACGTGGCAAGGAGGGATGACACAGGCGGTGGTGCCATAGAAGAGTCTGGTGCGACAGGGAGCGACACGAACAAGGGGAGGCTACCTGACGTGACGCAGACACCTGACCAGTAGCAGCTACCTGAGGGGACGCAGTAGTCAGTGTGTAAAGACTCGACCTTGGCCGACGGGTGAACGTGGCCAGTAACAGCCAGTCCGGGAGCACGTACAGGTCGCCACACGCTGTCCTCCAGGGGAAAAGGTATCAACCCATGCATCCTGGAGGACTGCGTTGCTCATCAGGTTCGTAGAGAACGAGGGGAGGTGAAGACCTGATAGTGAGCTAGACGGAACCACCGGGCACGGAAGCACAGTGGTGGACCGTGCAAGAACTGGGCCCCCTGAGGGGTCAGCCAGAGAGACACTGCCACAGGTGCAGGGATTGGCGTGAGTGCGGTACTGTCGCGAAAGAAACAGCAAGAAGCACCTGAGTCAAGCATGAAGTGTGCAAGCGCAGGCGCAGTACCAGAGAGAGCAGACTCTCTAGCACCCAAGGCACCTAGAGCAGCAACCTCTATACCGGGGTCGTGGTGCACACACAGGTAACAGTCACCCTCAGCACCACTAGGCAAAGCAGACATGGCAGTAAGGATGGCGTCATAGTCTAAAGCAAAGACATCAACGCCCGACCTAAGCAGCTCAAGCCAGTGGGGGAGCTCAGCCTCGTCGCCAAACTCTGCGTGCCAGGCGTCACTCAAATAGGAGAAGCAGCGGGAGTGTGCGTGACCAGCTGTCCCACAGGTCTGACCAGCCCTACGACTTGTGCGAATGACGTACGGGCAGCGAGCAGTACTCAGAGACGTCCCACGCTGGTAAAGCCACTCACGAAGCTGCCGTGGCGTAAGGGTCGGACGCCGCTGTAGCTGCATCTGGCCACCGCCAAAAACTCCGCAACGAACAGCGCCACAGTGGCTGCTACTACGGCCACCACCACTCCCACTGCTGCCACCACCGCCGTCACCACTCCCACCGCTACTACAAAGGGAAGTCATAGAGGGCAAGCTAGGAGGAGCATGACCTCTAGGGTAGTATGGAGTGAAGGCAGTAGCACGAGTAGCAGCAGCAGCAGTAAGAGCAGCAGAGCGGCTCGTGAGGCTAGGCTGCAGCACCTCCAATAACAGCAGCAGTAGCACAAGTAGCAAGGCGGATCGGGGTGGGCATGGCGGCTCGGGCTGGGCGGCGCGGCTCGGCCTGTGCGGCGCGGGCAGTAGGGTGCGTGTTGCGCAGGGGTGCAGGGCATGACGCGCGGGCTGCAGCAGGGCGTGACGCACGGGGCAGCAGAGCGCGACGCGCGGGCTGCAGCAGGGCGCAACGTGCAGGGCAGTAGGGCGCGACGCGCGGGCTGCAGCAGAGCGCGACGCACGGGGCAGCAGGGCGCGACGCTCGGGGCAGCAGTGCATGACGCGCGGGCTGCAGCAAGGCGCGACGCGCGGGGCAGCAGGGCGCGACGCGCGGGCTGCAGCAGGGCACGACGCGCGGGGCAGTAGGGCGCGACGCGCGGGCTGCAGCAGAGCGCGACGCGCGGGGCAGCAGGGCGCGACGCGCGGGCTGCAGCAGAGCGCGACGCGCGGGGCAGCAGGGCGCGACGCGCTGGCTGCAGCAGAGCGCGACGCGCGGGGCAGTAGGGCGCGATGTGCGGGCTGCAGCAGAGCGCGACGCAGGGGCAGTAGAGCGCGACGCGCGGGCTGCAGTAGAGCGCGACGCTCGGGGCAGCAGAGCGCAACGCGCGGGCTGCCATAGGGCGCGTCGCGCAGGGCAGGGCGTGCGCGGGGCAGCGCGACGCGGGGCAGGGCAGGGTGTGCGCGGGGCAGCGTGACGCGGGGTAGGGCAGGGCGTGCATGGGGCAGTGCGACGCGTGGTAGTGGGGTAATGCGGTAACCGCATTCGGTTGCTAAGTGTGGTGGGCCCGGAAAAAAGAACGGTCCTACGGACCTACTGCTCTTAAACCATGTCAAGATAGCAAGCAGGAATGACTGCATTGAATGAATTGTGGGTACAAGTGCTAACCCTAACATTGGGTTGTACCCCATATGGGCTACCCCACTATAGCCTACATAGGACTAGCACATATATAGTTTGACATTAACACCTCCCTACTTTTTTTTGTAATTCAGGCTTCGGGTTTGAAGTAGGCAATCAGGCCTTCTAGGCCAAGCTCATCATAGGTACCTCCCCCTGACAACTCCCCTGAGCTCTCCACTCCATCACCTTCCACATAATGTTTGCTCTGGCAGGCCTTTAATACCGTAGCTTAAACACAAATTCTTTCGGTCCTTTCGACCAACTCCAAGCAGAACTACGTTCTTGATCGACCCTCGGACTTTTCTTTCTTCCTTTCCCGTTGGTATTGTACTAGTGTACTAGTTCATCCACTGCCATACGGCTATGCTACACATGGATCTCTTCAGGCATGCATGCCTCCTCGATGCTCGACACATGGATGTGCAGCTGGCAGCTCCGTGCTTAGTGCAGTGAATCACCAGCATACATTCAGTACCTCTCCAGCAGCTTCTTGCCTTCAGCTGGGCCTGCATCTGCTCAGCTTCACTCCTTTTCAAACAAACTTTCATTTCAAAGAATTGAAGAAAATTGTTGGGCTACAGGTACTTGTTTCCCAAAGCCATCTGCCCTATTTGCTCTGCTGAGCATGCATCTGCTCGGGAGTCCACGCCTTCTTGATGCTCAGCGCATGGATGTGCGGCAGCTCGTCGCTGAGAGCACTGTTCACCATGCGGTGCCGCTCCAGCAGCCTCTTGCCCTCAAACAGCGGCGACACCACCGCCACGTCAAACGCCGTGCCACAGTGCCCTGCTGACGTGTCAATCACCACCTGCCAGGTCATGCGGGGCGGCCGCGGGTTGCGGGGGGGTGAGGGGAGGGGGGGTTGGGTGGGCCAAGGGGGAGAGAGAGGAGGAGAGGGAGGGAGGGAGAGGCGGAAGGGAAGGGGGGGCAAGGGGGATATGGGCATGAAAGGGAGCTGATGTGTGCCAACGGTGGGTTGGGTTTGGATGTGCACGAGGTGATCCGACAAGATGGTGGGAGAGATTTTGAGTCCGTCCAAAAGCCACGCAAGGACGAGAAGAAAGCCTGCCCCATACCTGCGCCCCGTCCCATACCTGCGCCCCGTCCCACGCCTGCGCCCCGTCCCACGCCTGCGCCCCGTCCCACGCCTGCGCCCCGTCCCATGCCTGCGCCCCATCCCACGCCTGCGCCCCGTCCCATGCCTGCGCCCCGTCCCATGCCTGCGCCCCATGCCTGTGCCCCATGCCTGTGCCCCATGCCTGTGCCCCATGCCTGTGCCCCATGCCTGTGCCCCTCCGCTAATCCAAGCCTTCGCCCCTCTGCCACCCCATACCTGGGCCCCTCTACCTGCCGCCGCCACCCAATGCCTTCGCCCCTCTCCCACCCAGTGCCTTCGCCCCTCTGCCACCCAATGCCTTCGCCCCTCTGCCACCCAATGCCTTCGCCCCTCTGCCACCCAATGCTTTCGCCCCTCTGCCACCCAATGCTTTCGCCCCTCTGCCACCCAATGTTTTCGCCCCTCTGCCACCCCATGCCTCCGCCCCTCTGCCACCCAATCATCGCCCTACCCCTCTTTCTGACCCTGGTTCAACCCCAATCATACTACCACCCCGCGTCAACACACCATCTCCGTGTTTCACCACCCATGCGTCTCACCACCGCACACCAACCCTGCGTCTCACCAGCTCCTGCGGCTGCAGCGCGGCTCTGAGCCGCTCCTCCACGCGCCCCTGCATGTCGCCCATCGCCGCGCCTCCCCTCTCCCCTCTCGCTCCTGGCCCTCGCCTCCCCGCGCGCACGCCTTGCCGCCCCTCTTCCGCTCCGCACGCACTCTAAAAGGGCAGGGGGCGTGCGCCGGGACCCGTTGACGGCAACTCCGCCTGCGCCTCAATGCCCGCGGGCCTCAAAGCGCAAGATCGAGTGCAGCGGGCTGCTGCCACGTGGAAGGCACGCACGTAGGTCGGGTTAGGGTTAGGGTTAGGTTTCGCGCAATAGAGTCGGCGAGGAGGCACTGCTGCTGGAGTTTCAGTCGCTCTGACGTGGGGCGACGGGAGGGGTGAAACAATGAGGAAGGGAAGATGAGAGGAGAGAGAAGGAAGCAGGAGATAGTGCGGAGATGGACAATGATCCGACAGAGGGGTGGGAGGATGAGCGGAGCGCTTATACAGAATGAACCAAGTCGACGGCTAAAGAACAAAAAGAGACCGACGAGACATGAAGCCATCATCGTGAGCAATGGTCCATCCCCAGTGGACTCACGGGACCTACCAAGACTTTTGCTGCTCTAATCCACACCACTTGTTTTGCCCACCAAGATCCGGTCACCACGTATGACTGCTGGAACCCCAGACTAATTCAGACTACCTCAGAAAAAGACTGGAGCTCGATTGACAACTTGAAGGCGGTCTCAGGAATGCAGCGTGATGGAATTTGGCCAGCTTTCTTGAAGAGTGTGGCCGCGCGTGCTGAATCACATGTGAAATGCAGTCAGCTTTGAGTTTACTAAATAATTATACACCTAGTCCACGGTATTTTAACCGCCACTATCTTAACCACGCGAGGGTACTTCTCCTTTATCAAACTTATTTAGTCGGGTTGTTTCAAACTTTACGAGGGTAGAATCTAGCATTCCCTTCGCAAGATGACGGCAGAAAAAACTCAGTGAATGCCGAGTGTGACAAATGTCACTCCGTCTATCTTGGAGCACTAAGTGTGAGTTCCTTAGACGGAAGTGCTTTTGGCTACAGAATCGTAGCCTCGATGACTCTGGGTGCTAAAAACATTACCCAAAAATGAACAAAGGGGGTTTGAAAGAACAAAGTTCACCTGGTTCAAATACCGCGGACTATGTGTATATGGTTCGTACAACAAAACAGTTGTTATGGGTGCAATGAATCGAGGTAGCGAGGATTGCACTAAGTGTCAAACGAGTACAAAACGTGAGCGAAGGCATCAGCGAACATTTATACGCGAAACATGCAAACGTTAACGCAGTGCGTGAGAGCTAGCTAGTGCTATGCTGGCAGCGAGGTTCAGGCTAGTCCCGAAGCGTAGGCCGACACGGCCGGGCCAGCGGTGCGAGGTTTGGCAAAACAGTGCGCGCGAAGTTGGCGAAGTCCCGTTAGCAGTAACGGGCGAACAACGGCTGTTGCTGTACGCGATGTAGTCGGGCTCCGTAAGGAAGGCCGAGAAAATTCCTTACACTACCCCCCCACTCAAGAAGCCCCCTCCGCTACGCGAGTGCGTGTATATCGCGGAAACCCCGGCTCATCAGGTACACTTGCAGGGCAAGGTGGTTTTCGATGTTGGCCAGGGGCACCCGGCTATCCTCAGTTGGCGTGCGGTCCTTCCAGCGAACGAGGAATTCAATCCTCCTGATTTCCGTGGGGTGTCGAATCTGATGGCTCATGATTTTTTCGGGCGCGTAGATCGGCTCCGATGCAGGGCGAGTCATGGATGGCAGGCGGTGATGGGGCAGTTGGCTTGTGGTTCGGATGTATGGGCGAAGCAGGCTGACGTGGAATGAGGGGTTGATGTACCAGTCTGTTGGCAACAGTAAATGTGTTGTCACTGGGGTAATCACGTGGCTGATTTGGAATGGTCCTCAGCAGCACGGTCGCAATTTCGGTACGACGTGTCAGAACATTATAGCTTATGCTTTTGTGTAGGCTGTAGTGGGGTAGCCCATATGGGGTACAACCCAATTAGGGTTAGTACTTGTACCCAACTGTTTCATAGTTCATTCATTCTCGTTCACAATTTCACATGGTATCGAGCAGGTTCCCCCGTGGGAACTGTGCCTAGGGCCCACCACATCGACCTTTTTTTTTTCCTGCCCGAAGCGCGCTCCGCCCGAGTCGCACTTCGTCGAGCCGCCCTAGCGGCCCCTTTCCCCTAGCGGCCCCGCCGCACGTCGCCTCGGCCCCGCCGCCCGTCGCTTCGGTCCCGCCGCCCGTCGTCGCGACCCCGCCGCCCTACCTCGCGGCCCCGCCGCCCTACCTCGCGGCCCCGCCGCCCTACCTTGCGGCCCCGCTGCCCTACCTCGCGGCCCCGCCGCCCTACCTCGCGGCCCCGTCGCCCTACCTCGCGGCCCCGCCGCCCTACCTCGCGGCCCCGTCGCCCTACCTCGCGGCCCCGCCGCCCTACCTCGCGGCCCCGCCGCCCTACCTCGCGGCCCCGTCGCCCTACCTCGCGGCCCCGCCGCCCTGCTCAGCGGCCTCGCCGCCCTTCTGCACCGGCCCCGCCGCCCTACTTCTGCGGAACCGCCGCCCTACTCCTGCGGCCCCGCCGCCCTACTCCTGCGGCCCCGCCGCCCTACTCCTGCGGCCCCGCCGCCCTACTCCTGCGGCCCCGCCGCCCTACTCCTACGGCCCTGCCGCCCTACACCGCCTGCGCCGCCCGAGCTGCCAGAACAGCCCGAGCCGCCCGAGCCGCTCGAGACACCTGAGCCGCCGGAGTCGCTTGAGCCGCCCGAGCCGCCTGAGCCACCCGAGCCGCCTGAGCCGCCTGATCAGCCGAGTCGCCGGTGCCGCGGAGCCGCAGTCGCTACTGAGCCGTCCGAGCAGCCGTGTTGCCGTGTTACTGCACCACTGAGCTGCCCGACTTGCCCTGTCTGGTGAGACCAGCGCTTCGGTCATTGCACTGCCCCTGTCCTACAGTTGGTCTCGCTAGTCTACTACTGTCATGGCTTCCCCTATTGTTCTCGCTTTTGACGCTGAGGGTCGAGCCATTGACTTTGAGGTTTGGGTAGATGACCTGCAGCTCTTCTTAAAGTGCGATAGGGCAGACGGTCTCTCCCTCTTTGACCTCACCTCTGGCGCCTCTCCTGCCCCTACTGCTGATGCTGACCCCACTGTTCGCTCCCAGTGGGCCACGCGCGATGCTGCTGCACGTCTTGCTGTGCGTCGCCACCTGCCTACCTCTAAGCGCGCCCACTTTAGTCAGAACAAGAGTGCTCACACCTTATACGACGCTGTAGTTGCGCGCTATTCTTCCCCTGCCACTGCTGCACTGAGCCGCCTCATACTACCGTACCTCTTTCCTGACCTTGCTGCCTTCGCGTAGTCAGGGACCACTTCCTCTCAGTCTGTCCCACCACTCTCACTGTTGACCTCCTAGAGAAGGCCCTCCTAGTAGCGGATAAGAGCATAGTCGCTGTAGGAGCCTCTCGTGGTGACCCTCGCACCCCCATCTTTGAGGGGTGTTCTCCTTCCCCCCTGTTGCCCTCTGTTGCCTCTCCTGCTGCGGCCGACCTCGTTGGTCTTGAATCGGTCGGTGCGGCGTCTGCCCCTAGCGCGAGACGCCGCTCTGGCAAGGGCAAGGGGGGCAAGGGCGCGGGTGGGGCTAGCGGGGGTGGTGGAGGTGGCGGTGGGGGCGGCGGGGGGAGTGGGGGTGGCGGTGGGAGTGGTGGCGGGGGTGGAGGTGGCGGTGGCAGCGGCGGAGGCGGAGGCGGCGGTGGCAGTAGCGGTGGGAGCGGAGGTGGCGGTGGCGGCGGAGGTGGAGGCGGCGGTGGTGAAGGAGGTGGAGCTGGTCGGGGTGGTACTTCTCAGCGGAGCGGCTCCGGGGGTGGTCAGCGCCAGCAGCAGCAGCAGCGTTCTTGGGACATCCCCCCTCCTCAGCAGCTCCGTGAGTGGTACACGCAGCGTCATCGTGGTGGGGGTTTTGGCCCGTGCACCTACGTACTCCGCTCCGACGACCGCGCGGGTGAGCAGTGTGGGGGTGCTCACCCCACCCAGCACTGCTTTGGCCGCCTGACGGACGCTTGGCGTCAGCAGTTCCCGAAGGCTAGTGAGATCCCCCGCTGGGGAGAGCTCTCTAGGGCAGGCGTAGCTATCTTTGATCTTGACTTTGATGCTATCCTTGCTGCCATGTATGCTGTGACTATTAGTGATGAGGGTGACTGTTACCGGTGTTTCCCGCCCGACCCGGGCATTGGTACTGCTGCTCTAGGTACTGGTGAGGCTGCTGCTCTAGGTGCCAGTGCGTCCGCGCCCTCAGGTGTTGGTGAGTCTGCGCTCTTAGGTACCACGTCGGCTTCGGCCTCCCTCACCTTCACACTTGACTCAGGGGCTTCTCGCTCCTTCTTTCGAGACCGCACCACACTCACGCCGCTTGGTCGGCCAGTTGCAGTCTCCCTGGCAGACCCCTCTGGGGGTCCTGTCCTCTCTCACTTCTCCACTGTCCTCCCGTGTCCGGCTGCCCCCTCTGGCACCTTGTCTGATCTTTACCTCCCCTCGTTCTCTACAAACTTGGTGAGTGGTGCTGACCTGCAGGATACGGGGGTTCACTAGTTCACTCTTGCGAGTCAGCGGGTGACCCACTCCAAAGACGCTCGGACAGGCCGACACCTGGCCACGTTTACACGTCGGCCGGGGTCGAGCCTGTACACACTGACCACTGAGTCTCCTCCAGTCACTACGTCTGGTCAGGTAGCTGCGTCGAGTCAGGTGTTTGCTGCAGCGTCCAGGTCTGGTCCTGAGTCTGCCCCCTGCTCGTGTCGCCTCCTGTCTCACCAAACTCTCCTCTGGCACCACCGTCTTGGTCACCCCTCCCTGCCTCGTCTCCGAGGCATGGCTTCCCGTGTCCTTGTCTCTGGTCTTCCCCGGTCCCTCCCTCCCCTTCCTCCGGGGCCTGGTCCTTCCTGTGTCCCTTGTGTCGAGGGGCGGCTCCGAGCTGCCCCTCACTCCTCTCAGTTTCCTCCGAGAGAGGCCCCGCTGCAGACGCTTCACATGGACGTGTGGGGCCCAGCCCGTGTTCGTGGACAGGGTCACGAGCGCTACTTCCTACTGGTGGTTGACGACTACTCGCGTTACACCACAGTCTTCCCCTTGCGCAGCAAGGGTGATGTCACTGCGGTGTTGATCGACTGGATCCGCGCAACTCGTCTCCAGCTCAGGAGGAGCTTCGGCTCGGACTTTCCTGCTCTGCGTCTGCACTCTGACCGAGGCGGAGAGTTCTCCTCTGGCCTTCTGAGAGCCTACTGTCGTGCGCGAGGCATCCGCTAGACCTTTACGCTTACGGACTCTCCACACCAAAATGGGATTGCTGAGCGCCGCATTGGCATGGTCATGGACGTCGCTCGTACGTCCATGATGCATGCGGTTGCCCCCCATTTTCTGTGGCCGTTTGCGGTTCGGTACGCGGCGCATTAGATCAACCTTCACCCCAGGGTCTCCATGCCGGAGACCTCACCAGCTTTGCTGTGGACCGGGAAGGTTGGCGATGCGTCTGCGTTCCGTGTCTGGGGATCTCGGGCGTTTGTCCGCGACTTGTCTGCGGACAAGCTGTCCCCTCGTGCTGCTCCCTGTGTCTTCCTTGGCTTCCCCCCTGACGCCCCTGGGTGGCAGTTCTACCACCCCACCTCTCGTCGTGTTCTGTCCTCCCAGGACGTTACGTTCGATGAGTCATTACCCTACTACCGCCTCTTCCCCTACCGCACTCCTTCCCTCCCCCCGCCACCGCTCTTCCTTGTGCCAGGTCCCCCCCCGGCAGACCCCCTCCCCCCTCAGGGTCCTACCCCTTCAGGTGTGTCCCAGGTAGATGCAGTTGAGCCGATCGTGCTGGTGACTCTGGTACTGCTGCGGGTGCTGAGCCTGGGGGTGCTGACTTTGGGGGTGCTGCGCCCGTGGGTGCTGAGCCTGGGGGTGCTACTTCTGGGGATGCTGCGACAGGGGGTGCTGAGCCTGGGGGTGCTGAGCCTGGGGGTGCTACGACTTGGGGTGCTGAGCGTGGCGGTGCTACGACTGGGTAGCTGAGCCTGGGGGTCCTTCACCTGGGGGTGCTGTGTTTGGAGCTGCTGAGCCAGGGGGTGCTGAGTTAGGAGCTACTGAGCTTGGGGGAGCGGAGCCCGCGGCCGCTGGACCTGCTCGTGTGGCGTCTGGCGGTGCTGGGCCTGCTTGTTCTCCGGGTGCTTCGTCTCGGCGGGAGCCACTCTCTCCACAGGAGCTGCGCGAGTGGTTTGCCCGGCGCTGGAGGCGTACTACTGGAGCTGGTGCTTCTTTAGCTGCTGAGGGTGCTGGTGCCGCAGGTCTCGGAGGTGCTAGTCCTGCGAGTGCTACTGGAGTCGGAGCTGCTGAGGGTGTTGGCGCTGAGGCTACTGCTGTTAGTCCTGGTGGCGGTCCTGCTGCGGGTGCTACTGGTGCTGCTGGAGGTACTAAAGCTGAAGGTGCTGTTGACGCTGGTGCTGCCGCTGGGGGTGCTGGTGCTGTCCCTGTTGTGTCTGGAGTCGCCGCGCGGCCTCGGCCGTACTTTGTTCCGCTCCTTCAGCAGGTTCTTGGAGTGTCCACCGCCTGTCAAGTCGCAGTCACGGTTACCACCGGTCTCTTCACTGCCTTCTCCTTCTCCGTACACTGGTCCTACTGGAGGTCTTGCTGAGCGTCGTGAGCCTGCGTCTTGTCCTGCGTCGCCTGTTCGTGCTGCTCGCACTAGTGGTCGCAGTTTGCGTTAGCATCCTCCTCTTGTCCCTGGCACGCACCGGATGTCTCTGCGTCCGTCCATTGCTCCTCTGCGTGCCCCTTTGCCCTCTCCTCCTGAGTCCTCTCTTCCTGTGCTTGCCGACCCTGCGTCGGACTCTCTTCGTGCTGCCAGTCCTACTGTCACGCGTCTCCTTGCTACTGTCGTCACTGACCCCTCCTATGAGTCCACTTCTGCGTCTGCTCTTGTTGCTGAGCTCGTCGACTTTGCTGCTCGCTGTCGTCTAGACTACGCTGCTAGTCTTGTTGCTGAGTCTGCGTCTGTCTGTCCTCCGTCCGTCAGGGGTGAGTGTTCTCTTGGCACGGACGTCCTTGAGGACTGGCAGGAGGAGTTCCAGTGTCTGGCAGCTGCTTCACCTCATCTCGTGTCCGTACTGCTTACCCCTGAGGGAGACCCGGATGCACTAGACATCCCGACTCCGCGCTCTTACGCGGAGGCCGTAGAGGGTCCCTACTCCTCTCAGTGGCAGGCAGCTATGGATGCAGAGATGGCTTCCTGGAAGTCCACAGGCACCTACGTTGACACGGTTCCCCCTCCTGGGGCGAACATCGTCAGTGGCATGTGGATCTTCCGGGTGAAGCGGCCGCCGGGCTCTCCACCTGTCTTCAAGGCGCGGTACGTTGCTCGTGGCTTCAGTCAGCGGCAGGGAGTTGACTACTTTCAGACCTTCTCTCCCACCCCGAAGATGACCACTCTTCGGGTGCTGCTGCACATAGCCGCTCAGCGCGACTACGAGCTTCACTCTCTCGACTTCAGCACTGCGTTCCTGCAGGGTAGCCTGCTCGAGGAGATCTGGCTGCGCCGTCCACCTGGCTTCACTGGGACTTTCCCTCCTGGCACCCAGTGGAGCCTCCGACGGCCAGTCTACGGTCTCCGCCAGGCACCGCGTGAGTGGCACGACACACTGAGGACTACGCTTGCGGCTCTTGGGTTTGCTCCTTCTACTGCTGACCCGTCGCTGTTTCTGCGCACCGACACTTCACTGCCGCCGTTCTACATCCTCGTGTACGTCGACGACTTGGTCTTTGCCACAGCGGACACTGCTGGACTCGCCTACGTGAAGTCCGAACTGCTGAAGAGACACACGTGCACAGACCTGGGTGAACTGCGCAGCTACCTTGGCTTGCAGATCACTCGGGACAGAGCACGCCGCACCATTACCTTGACTCAGTCACACATGGTGCAGCAGGTCCTTCAGCGCTTCGGCTTCACGTACTCCTCGCCTCAGGCCACTCCTCTGCCTACTCGCCACTCACTCTCAGCTCTGCCTTCGGATGAGTCCGTAGAGTCGAGTGGTCCGTATGCAGAGCTTGTTGGCTGCCTCATGTACCTGATGACCTGCACACGACCTGACCTTGCATATCCTCTGAGCATTCTTGCACGCTATGTTGCTCCTGGGAGACACAGACCAGAGCACATGGCTGCAGCGAAGAGGGTATTGCGCTACCTGTGCAGTACGTCGGGCATGGGGCTTGTGCTTGGAGGGCGGAGTCCAGTGGTCCTTACCGGCCACGCGGACGCTTCTTGGGTAGACGACCAAGCTACGCAGCGGTCGTCACAGGGTTACACCTTCAGCCTTGGTTCCGGCTCTGTTTCGTGGCGGGCTACCCGCTCGTCTTCTGTTCTCGGCTCCAGTTGTGAGGCTGAGATCTACGCCGGGGCCATGGCTGCACGGGAGCTTCGCTGGCTCACCTACCTGCTGACTGACCTCGGAGAGCCGCCGCGTTCTCCTCCAGTGCTGTACGTAGACAACAAGGCCATGCTGGCCTTGTGTCGAGAGCAAACACTGGAGCACAGAACGAAGCACATTGCTCTTCGCTACTTCCTTGCTCGTGAGCTGCTGCAGCGTGGTCAGCTGCGTCTTGCGTACGTGGCCTCTGAGGCCAACACTGCTGATATCTTCACCAAGGTACTTGCGCCTTGTGATCATCAGCGCTTTTGTACTCAGCTTGGTCTTGTGCCTGTCTTGCCTCACTTGCTCACCTCTTGACCTTGCTTACACTGTGTTATATATATATACACCTGCTCTTGCATGTCTAGCTTTCTATATATATGTACTCATGCATGTGAACTGGCCTTGTGGGCTTGAACTTGTGCTCGGAATGTGTGGTGACTTTGTGATCCACCCTGAGCTTGCTTTGCTTTGCTTTGCTTGATTGGTCTTGTGACCGCTTGTTCTCCCCCACTTTGCCTATGGGGGTGTGTCAGAACATTATAGCTTATGCTTTTGTGTAGGCTGTAGTGGGGTAGCCCATATGGGGTACAACCCAATTAGGGTTAGTACTTGTACCCAACTCTTTCATAGTTCATTCATTCTCGTTCACAATTTCACACGACGGGCAGTCTTAAGTTCTCTGTGTCGAGTAGTACGTAGTCTCCTGACTGGTACGTGACTGGGCGGCGGTCGCGGCCAACGTTGCGCTTAGCGATGTCATTTGATTTTTAAATTGATTCGGCGGCTCTGCTACGGGCAGCTTGCAGAATCTCGACGGATTATTGTGCACGTGGTGTTGGGTTGTCCGGACTCTGCGTCATGGGCACTGTAGGATTTTGCCCGTAGTTCAGGTAGAACGGGGACTGCTTCGTTATCGGTGACGTGGCATTGATGTACGCGAACTCGATCAGCGGCAGTTGCTGCTCCCAAGTTGTCGGGTCGTCGCACATGGCACGAATTAACTGCTCCATCATCTGATTCGTGCGCTCCGTTTGGCCGTCGGTCTTTGGGTGGTACGACGAGCTGAACTGTAGCATGGTCCCGAACTGTTCCCGGAGGGTTTTCCAGAAGTTGTTGGAAATCTTCGTGTCGTGGTCGCTGATTATCGCGGCTGGTATCCCGTGCAGTCGAACGACGGCTGCAATGAGCAGGCGAGCGGTTTCTTCGGCTGAGATCGATTTCTTGCACGTAGCAAAGTGTGCCATCTTCGTCAACCTGTCGACGACGACCATAACTGCGTCGTTACACCCAGGGTTCGAAGGTAACCCTATGACAAAATCCATGGTAACCTGTTGCCAGGCGTACTCAGGCGGTGGAATCGGCTGAAACTGACCCGCCTTTATTTTTCGCGAGCTCTTCATCACCTGACACGTAGGACAGGAGCCCACGTAGTGTTGTACGTCGGTCAACAGCTCTTGCCAATAGTAATACCGCTACGGCTGCTGTCGCGTTTTTTCTACCCCAAAATGTCCCAAGGTAATCTCGTTGTGTGCCTCCTGGAGTAACAGTTCCCTCGGTAGTGAGTACGCGGGTACACGAATGCGGTTGATGCATGTTTTTACGTAATAGACTCCTTTAGCTTCTGCTAGTTGCTGTGAATATCCGGTCGTGAAAAATGGGTCGGTACTGTATCCGTGGGTGAATAGGCCTAGTAGCAGTGGGTTGGTTTGGGCGAGTAGGATGGCGTGGAGTTGGGCGGTGGGGCGTGTGAGTGCGACGGCGATGTTGGATGCGCCTTTTTTGTACATGACCGTGTAGTGGAAATTGGACTCCAAATAGTCCAACCAGCGGATCTGTCGCGGATTGAGATTCGGTTGGGCATGAAGGTACTATAGTGATCGGTGGTCTGTCCGTACTATCACGTCTGCTCCCGTGAGGTAATATCGCCACACCTTGAACGCGTGCACGATCGCCAGCATTTCGCGGTCGTGTATTGAGTAGTTGCGTTTAGGCGGGTGAAGCTTGCGGGACTCGTACGCGATTGGCTGGAAGCCGTTCCCAAAGCCCTGCAATAGTACTGCTCCTACAGCGATGTCACTAGCGTCGGTGACGAGTTCGAACGGACGGTGCGGATCTGTGATGTGAAGCACGGGCGGCGAGCACACAATGTTTTTGGGGGCCGAGAAGTGCTATTTCTCCCCCCAATGTGTACTCAACCCCCTTCCTCAGCAGATCGGTTAACGGGGCAGTCACCTTCGCCATGTTGGAGACGAACCGGTGCAGTCACCCGACGTCCAGTTGATTCGCGGATTGTGTCGTTGCAGCCAATCACAATCGAGTAAAATGTCAGTTCCGTCGAGGGTTGTTGCGAGCATTTCCTGGCTAAACGTGTGTGAAACTAACTGAACGGGAATGAATTGACTAAGTCAGAGTTGGGTACAAATACAACCCTAGCAAACTGTACCCCATATGTGCTACCCCACTATAGCCTACAAACATGCATCAGCTATAATAATCTGACACACCCCCATAGGCAAAGTGGGGGAGAACAAGGGGTCACAAGACCAGTCAAGCAAAGCAAAGCAAAGCAAGCTCAGGGTGGATCACAAAGTCACCACACAGTCCGAGCACAAGAGCAGGGCCAGAGGCCAGTTCACATGCAGGAGTACAGACATATATATAAAACTAGACAAGCAGGAGCAGGTATATATATGACAAAGTACAAGTAAAGTCAAGAAGAGAGCAAGTGAGGCAAGACAAGTACAAGACCCAGCTGGGTACAAAAGCGCTGATGGTCACAAGGCGCAAGTGCCTTGGTGAACACATCAGCAGTGTTGGCCTCAGAGGCCACGTAAGCAAGTCGCAACTGACCACGCTGCTGCAGCTCACGAGCAAGGAAGTAGCGGAGAGCAATGTGCTTTGTTCTGTGCTCCAAGCGCTGCTCTCGACACAAGGCCAGCATGGCCTTGTTGTCTACGTACAGCACTGGAGGAGAACGAGGCGGCTCTCCAAGGTCGGTCAGCAGGTAGGTGAGCCATGGCCCCGGCGTAGATCTCAGCCTCACAACTGGAGCCGAGAACCGAAGACGAGCGAGTAGACCGCCACGAGACAGAACCGGAACCAAGGCTGAAGGTGTAACCCTGTGACGACCGCTGCGTAGCCTGGTCGTCAGCCCAAGAAGCGTCCGCGTGGCCGGTAAGGACCACTGGACTCCGCCCTCCAAGCACTAGCCCCATGCCCGACGTACTGCACAGGTAGCGCAATACCCTCTTCGCTGCAGCCATGTGCTCCGGTCTGTGTCTCCCAGGAGCAACATAGCGTGCAAGAATGCTCAGAGGGTATGCAAGGTCAGGTCGTGTGCAGGTCATCAGGTACATGAGGCAGCCAACAAGCTCTGCATACGGACCACTCGACTCTACGGACTCATCCGAAGGCAGAGCTGAGAGTGAGTGGCGAGTAGGCAGAGGAGTGGCCTGAGGCGAGGAGTACGTGAAGCCGAAGCGCTGAAGGACCTGCTGCACCATGTGTGACTGAGTCAGGGTAATGGTGCGACGTGCTCTGTCCCGAGTGATCTGCAAGCCAAGGTAGCTGCGCAGTTCACCCAGGTCTGTGCACGTGTGTCTCTTCAGCAGCTCGGACTTCACGTAGGCGAGTCCAGCAGTGTCCGCTGTGGCAAAGACCAAGTCGTCGACGTACACGAGGATGTAGAATGGCGGCAGGGAAGTGTCGGTGCGAAGAAACAGCGACGGGTCAGCAGTAGAAGGAGCAAACCCAAGAGCCGCAAGCGTAGTCCTCAGTGTGTCGTGCCACTCACGCGGTGCCTGGCGGAGACCGTAGACTGGCCGTCGGAGGCACCACTGGGTGCCAGGAGGGAAAGTCCCAGTGAAGCCAGGCGGACGGCGCAGCCAGATCTCCTCGTGCAGGCTACCCTGCAGGAACGCAGTGCTGAAGTCGAGGGAGTGAAGCTCGTAGTCGCGCTGAGCGGCAATGTGCAGCAGCACCCGAAGAGTGGTCATCTTCGGGGTGGGAGAGAAGGTCTGAAAGTAGTCAACTCCCTGCCGCTGACTGAAGCCACGAGCCACGTAACGCGCCTTGAAGACAGGCGGGGAGCCCAGCGGCCGCTTCACCCTGAAGATCCACATGCCACTGACGATGTTCGCCCCAGGAGGGGGAACCGCGTCAACGTAGGTGCCTGTGGACTTCCAGGAAGCCATCTCTGCATCCATAGCTGCCTGCCACTGAGAGGAGTAGGGACCCTCTACGGCCTCCGCGTAAGAACGCGGAGTCGGGATGTCTAGTGCATCCGGGTCTCCCTCAGGGGCAAGCAGTACAGACGCGAGATGAGGTGAAGCAGCCGCTAGACACTGTAACTCCTCCTGCCTGTCCTCTAGGACGTCCGTGCCAAGGGCACACTCACCCCCGACGGACGGAGGACAGGCGGTCAGACTCAGCGACAAGACGAGCAGCGTAGTCTAGACGACAGCGCGCAGCAAAGTCGACAAGCTCAGTGACAAGGGCAGACGCAGCAGACGACTCAAAGGAAGGGTCAGTGACTGCAGTTGCAAGGAGACGCGTGACAGTAGGACTGGCAGCACGAAGAGAGTCCGACTCCGGGTCGGCAAGAGCAGGAAGAGAGGAAGCAGGAGGAGAAGGCAAAGGGGCACGCAGAGGAGCAGTGGACGGACGCAGTGACATCCGGTGCGTGCCAGGGACAGGAGGAGGACGCTGACGCGACCCGCGACTACTAGCGCGCTCAGTACGAACAGGCGACGCAGGACGAGACGCAGGCTCACGACGCTCAGTAAGACCTCCAGTCGGACCAGCGTAGGGAGAAGGAGCAGGCAAAGGGGAGGCACGCTGTAGCTGTGGCTGTGACCGAACAGGCTGTGGACCCTCTAAGGAAGCAGGAGGAGGTGCAAGACCAAGAACCTGCTGCAGGAGCGGAACGAAGTACGGTCGAGGCCGCACGGCGACACCAGAAACAGCAGGAACAGCACCAGTCCCCCCGTCAGGAGCACCCACGCCAGCAGCACCTCCAGCAGCACCTCCAGAAGCTCCAGAACCCCTAGCAGCAGCACCAGGAGCACTGTCAGTCGGACCACCAGCGGCAGGCTCAGCGCCAACACCCTCAGCAGCACCAGCTCCAGGAGAACTCCCAGACCGAGCAGCTCCAGCACCCACAGTACGAGCACCGTCGGGACGCGCGGCAGCAGTACCCACTGCAGGCGAAGAACCACCAGCACCAGCAGCACGCCTCCAGCGTCTGGTAAAACACTCACGCAGCTCCTGTGGGGAGAGTGGCTCCCGGCGAGACAAAGCACCCCCAGGCTCAGCACCCTCAGGCTCAGCACCCCCAGGCACAGCACCCCCAGGCTCAGCACCCCCAGGCTCAGCACCCCCAGGCACAGCACCCCCAGGCTCAGCACCCCCAGGCTCAGCACCCCCAGGCTCAGCACCCCCAGGAACAGCACCCCCAGGCTCGACACCTCCAGGCTCAGCACCCCCAGGCACAGTACCCCCAGGTTCAGCACCCCCAGACCCCGCACCCTCAGGCTCAGCTCCCGCAGCAGCACCAGAGTCACCAGTGACCTCGACAGGCTCGACCGCGTCTACCTGGGACACACCTGAAGGGGCAGGACCCTGAGGGGGGAGGGGGACTACCGGGGGGGGGCCTGGTACCAAGAAGAGCGGGGGCGGGGGGAGGGACGGAGTGCGGTAGGGGAAGAGGCGGTAGTAGGGTACCGACTCGTCGAACGTGACGTCCTGGGAGGACAGAACACGTCGAGAGGTGGGGTGGTAAAACTGCCACCCAGGGGCGTCGGGGGGGAACCCCAGGAAGACGCAGGGAGAAGCACGAGGGGACAGCTTGTCCGCAGACAGGTCGCGAACAAACGCCCGAGATCCCCAGACCCGGAACGCCGACGCATCGCCAACCTTCCCCGTCCACAGCAGGGCTGGGGAGGTCTCTGGTCGAGAGACCCTAGGGTGGAGGTTGATCTGGTGCGCAGCGTACCTGACCGCAAACGGCCACAGAAAATGGGGAGCAGCCGCATGCATCATGGACGTACGAGCGACGTCCATGACCATGCCAATGCGGCGCTCAGCAATCCCATTCTGCTGTGGTGAGTCCGGAAGCGTGAAGGTCTGACGGATGCCTCGCACACGACAGTAGGCACTCAGGAGGCCAGAGGAGAACTCTCCGCCTCTGTCCGAGTGCAGACGCAAAACAGGGAAGTCAGAGCCAAAGCTCCTCCGAAGCTGAAGACGAGCTGCGCGGATCCAGGCGATCAACACCTCAGTGACCTCACCCTTGCTGCGCAAGGGGAAGACTGTGGTGCAACGCGAGTAGTCGTCAACCACCAGCAGGAAGTAGCGCTCCTGACCCTGTCCACGGACGCGGGCTGGGCCCCACACGTCCATGTGAAGCGTCTGCAACGGGGCCTCTGTCGGAGGAAACTGGGAGGAGTGAGGGGCAGCACGCTGGCGCCCCTCAACACAGGGGACACAGGCAGGGCCAGGGCCCGGAGGAAGGGGAGGGAGGGACCGGGGAAGACCAGACACAAGGACCCGCGAGGCCATGCCTCTGAGCCGAAGCAGAGAGGGGTGGCCAAGGCGGTGGTGCCAGAGGAGGGTCTCGTGAGACAGACGACGACACGAACAGGGGGCAGACTCAGGACCAGACCTGGACGCTGCAGCAAACACCTGACCAGACGAAAGGACTCTACCAGACGCAGCACCTGGAGGAGAAGCAGTGGTCAGTGTGTACAGGCTCGACCCTGGCCGACGTGTAAACGTAGCCAGGTGACGACCTGTATCCGCCTCCGTACAGTGGGTCACCCGCTGACGAGCAGGGGTGAACTGGTGGACACCTGCATCCTGGAGGTCAGCACCACTCACCAAGTTCGTCGAGAACGAGGGGAGGTAGAGACCAGTCAGGGTGCCAGAGGGGGCCGCTGGACACGGGAGGACAGTGGAGAAGCGAGACAGGACAGGTCCCCCAGAGGGGTCAGCCAGGGACACCGCAACCGGCCGACTCAGCGGCGTGAGAGTGGTGCGGTCCCTAAAGAAGGAGCGAGACGCTCCAGAGTCAAGGGTGAAGGTGTGAGAGGCCAAAGCCGACACAGTACCTGAGAGCGCGGACTCACCAGCACCTGAGAGCACAGACGCACTGGCACCTAGAGCTGCAGCCTCACTAGTACCTGACGCGGCAGTACCAATGCCCGGGTCGGGCGGGAAACACCGGTAACAGTCATCCTCATCACTACCAGTCACAGCATACATAGCAGAGAGAATAGCATCAAAGTCAAGATCATAAATAGCTACTCCAGCCCTAGACAGCTCTCCCCAGCGGGGGATCTCAGCGGCCTCCGGAAACTGCTGACGCCAGGCGTCGGTCAGGCGGCCAAAGCAGCGACGGGCTGTGTGGGCGCCCCCACACCTCTCCCCCGCACGGTCACCGGTGCGAAGAACGTAGGGGCAGGGACCAAGTGCACCACCGCGCTGACGCTGCAAGTACCACTCACGGAGCTGCTGAGGGCCGGGGACGGTGCGAGAGCGCTGCTGCTGCTGCGGCTGCTGCTGCTGCTGCTGCTGCTGCTGGCGCTGACCACCCCCAGAGCTGCTCCGCTGGGACGAGCCACTCCGACCCCCGCCTCCACCGCCACCCCCGCCTCCACCGCCACCCCCGTCTCCACCGCCACCTCCCCCACCAGGACCGTCGCTCCCACCGCTCCCACCGCCTCCTCCGCTACCACCTCCGCCGCCACCTCCGCCTCCACCGCCACCACTAGTACCTCCACTCCCGCCACCACCCCCACCGCCACTCCCACTCCCCCCTCCACCCCCAGCGCCTCCTCCACCGCCCCCTCTAGCTCCACCCGCCCCCTTGCCCCCCTTGCCTTTGCCAGAGCGGCGTCTGCCGCTGGGGGCAGACGCCGCGCCGACCGACTCAAAACCAGCGAGGTCGGCCGCAGCGGCAGAGGCGACAGAGGGCAGCAGGGGGGAAGGACCACACCCCTCAAAGATGGGGGTGCGAGGGTCACCCCGAGAGGCCCCTACAGCGACAATACTCTTCTCAGCCGCTAGCAGGGACTCCTCAAGGAGGTCGACAGTGAGAGTGGTGGGACAGACAGAGAGAAACTGGTCCCTAACGACACGAAGGGACTCAGGGAGACGGGTGACGAGAAAGTAGAGAGTGATGTACATGGGAGGAGGGTTCGCAGCGCGGAACTCAGCAGGAAGGGCAGCACGGTAGCGGGTGTCACTAGCGCGGAGGTGGGTGACTAGGTCAGCAACAGTGGGAAAGGAAGCGAGGTCAGGGAAGAGAAACGGTAGCATGAGGCGGCTAAGGGTAGCAGAGGAAGGGGAGGAGTAGCGTGCAACTACAGCGTCGTACAAGGCCTGAGCGGTCTTGCACTGACTAAAGTGGGCACGCTCAGAGGAAGGGAGGTGGCGACGCACAGCAAGACGTGCAGCAGCATCGCGGGTCGCCCACTTGGAGCGAGCAGCAGAGGCAGCATCAGCAGGCGGGGCAGGGACAGCGCCAGAGACAAAGTCAAAGAGAGAGACCTCATCTATCGCATCACACAGTAAGTACAGCTGCAGGTCTTCAATCCAGACGGCAAAGTCAATGGCCCTCCCCTCAGCGTCAAAAGTAAGAACATTGGGGGTGGCCATGGTAGCAGCTGAAAGTCTCACCGGGCTAGGAGAGTCGGGCAGGACAGCAGCAGGCAGCTCGGGCTGGATCGGGCGGCTCGGGCGGCTCGGGCGGCTCGGGTAGCTCGGGTACCGGGCGGCTCGGCTGTTGCTGGGCGGCTCGGCTGCTGCTGGGCGGCGCGGGTGCTGCTGGGCGGCTCAGCTGCTGCTGGGCGGCTCGGGTGCTGCTGGGCGGCTCAGCTGCTGGGCGGCTCAGCTGCTGCTGGGCGGCTCGGCTGCTGCTGGGCGGCTCGGCTGCTGCTGGGCGGCTTAGCTGCTGCTGGGCGGTTCGGCTGCGGCTGGGCGGCTCGGCTGCTGCTGGGCGGCTCGGCGGGGCCGTCAGGGTGCAGCTGCGGGGCCGGGACAGGGGACGGCGGGGCCGTAAGGGTGCAGCGGCGGGGCCGGGACAGGGGACGGCGGAGCCGTCAGGTGGCGGGCCAGCAGGCGAGGTGGCGAGCCGTCAGGTGAGGCGGCGGGGCCGTCAGGTCAGGTGGCGGGCCAGCAGGTGAGGCGGCGGGGCCGTCAGGTCAGGTGGCGGGCCAGCGGGTGAGGCGGCGGGCCGTCAGGTGAGGTGGCGGGCCAGCAGGTCAGGCGGCGGGCCGTCAGGTGAGGCGGCGGGGCCGTCAGGTCAGGTGGCGGGCCAGTAGGTGAGGCGGCGGGCCGTCAGGTGAGGCGGCGGGGCCGTCAGGTAAGGTGGCGGCGGGCCGTCAGGTGAGGCGGCGGGGCCGTCAGGTAAGGTGGCGGGCCAGCAGGTGAGACGGTGGGCCGTCAGGTGAGGCGGGGGGGGGCCGTCTGGTGAGGTGGCGGGCCAGAAGTCGAGGCGGTGGGCCGTCAGGTGAGGCGGCGGCCGTCAGGTAAGGCGGCTGCGGGGCCGACAGAGGTGCAGCGGGGGGGGCCTGCTGCAGCGACAAAGAGGCCGCGCGGCCGTCTTGAGGGCGGCGCGGCGCGGCAGAGCCGAGAGGGCGGCGCGGCGCGGCTGTAAGGGCCGCGCGAAGTGGGGCCTGGGCCGCGCGCGCGAAAAAAAATGAGTCGCGCGCGCGACTCTCGGGGCGCCACAAGGGCAGCTCGACGCGCACTAGGGGGAGCGCGCCTCGGGGAGAATAGGGCGCGCTCCGGGCAGGAAAAAAAAAATCGTGGGTGGGCCCAAAGAACGGTCCTTAGGAGGGACCCGCTCTATACCATGTGAAACTAACTGAACGGGAATGAATTGACTAAGTCAGAGTTGGGTACAAATACAACCCTAGCAAACTGTACCCCATATGTGCTACCCCACTATAGCCTACAAACATGCATCAGCTATAATAATCTGACAACGTGAAGTTACCCCCGCATCGAATCCGAACACGGTCTACGCGTTCCCGTATCGCCAGCGGCGTGCCGTCAACCAGTCTTACATCGATCTAAGATATGCATCCATCCAGTGGCGGTTTCAGTTTCCGTGCTGTGGCAGTGTTAAAGAGGTTGTGGCTGGCTCCTCCGTCTACGAATATTTTTACTAAGTCCGTCCCGATTTTCCCACTAAGCAGTATGGGGCTGTCTACCGTAGTACCCTCCTTATTCGGCTGGGTGTGGTCGATTGCGTCAACCGGCACAATCACTCGGTGAGGGTCGGTTGGGTCGGGCGAGCGGCGTAACCTGTCAGTAGAGTGTCGAGAGTAAAGGGAAGGAAAAGGTTTAGATGACTAACGAGAGAGTTGGGTACAAGAAACAAAACCTATACCCTACATTAGCTACCCCACTAAAGCCTACATATCATTATAGCGTAGGCATATAGTTGGACACACCCCTAGAGGCAAAGTGGAGGAGAACAAGGGGTCACAAGACCTATCAAGAAAAGCAAAGCAAGCTCGGGGTGGATCACAACGTCACCACACGCACCGAGCACAAGCAAAGGGCCACAAGGCCAGTTCACATGGAGAGGTATATATGTAACACCAGCAATACAGTTATCACTACCTAGCAAGAGTAAGCATGCAGGTATATATATGTAAATCATAGTACAAGCAAAGCCTACAGCAAGTGAGGAAACGTAGGCACAAGACCTAACAAAGTACAAGAGCGATGATGATCACAAGACGGAGATGCCTTGGTGAATATATCAGCAGTGTTGTCCCGACTGGCCACGTAAGCAGGACGAAGCTGACGACACAGCTGCAACTCTCGAGCCAGAAAGTAACGCAGAGCGATGTGCTTCGTTCTGTGCACCAGTCTGTGCTCCTGACACAAGGCAATGGCGGCCTTATTGTCTACGTACAGATTCGGAGGAGAACGAGGCCGCTCTCCCAAGTCAATCAGCAGGTAGGTGAGCCAACGTAACTCCTTTGCAGCCATGGCTGTGGCGTAGATCTCAGCCTCACAACTGGAGCTAAGAACAGAAGACGAGCATGTAGACCGCCAAGAAACAGAGCCGGGGCCAAGGCTGAACGTGTAACCCTGTAACGACCGCTGCGTAGCCAGGTCGTCGACCCAAGTAGCGTCTGAGTGCCTAGTGAGGAAAATTGAACTCCGCCCTCCAAGCAGAAGCCCCATGTCCGATATACTGCACAAGTAGCGCAGTACCGGTGCCTACCAGGAGCCACGTGTCAAATTAAAATATTGTGTAGGCTATAGTGGGGTAGCCTATATGGGGTACACATTTCTAGGGTTGCATATTTGTATCACTTCCATTCCTTAGTCATTCCATTCTCGTTCTACTTTCCTCATGGTATCGAGCAGGTTCCCCCTTGGGAACTGTGCCTAGGGCCCACCACATCGAGTTTCTTCTTTTTTTTCTCCTGCCCGAAGCGCGCTCCGCCCGAGTCGCGCTCCGGGCTCTCACCTCGCCGAGCCGCCCTAGCGGCCCCTACGCCCTAGCGGCCCTATCGCCCTAGCGGCCCTATTGCCCTAGCGGCCCCTTCCCCTAGCGGCCCTGCCGCCCGTCGATTCGGCCCCACCGCCCTTTAGTGCGGCCCCGCCGCCCGTCTCAGCGGCCCCGCCGCCCTTCTCAGCGGGCCCCGCCCTTCTCAGCGGCCCCGTCGCCCCGCATTGCGGCCCTACCGCCCGTCTCCGCGACCCCGCCGCCCGTCACTGGGGCCCCGCCCTTCTCGGCGGCCCCGTCTCCCCACATTGCGGCCCCGCCACCCATCTCAGCGGCCTCGCCGCCCTTCGCTGCGGCCCCGCTGCCTCCCTCGCTGCGGCCCAGCCGCTCTACTTAGCGGCCCCGCCGCCCTTCTACTCAGCGGCCCCGCCGCCCTACTCAGCGGCCCCACCGCCCTACTCAGCGGCCCCGCCGCCCTAATCAGCGGCCCCGCCGCCCTTCTACTGCGGCCCCGCCGCCCTACTTAGCGGCCCCGCCGCCCTTCCGCAGCGGCCCCGCCGCCCTTCTCAACGGCCCCGCCGCCCTACTCAGCGGCCCCGCCGCACTTCTCAGCGGCCCCGCCGCCCCTCGCACAAGCGGCCCTGCCGCCCTACACCGCCCGCGCCGCCCGAGCCGCCCGAACCGCCCGAGCCGCCCAAGCCGCCCGACCTGCCCGAGCTGCCCGAGCCGCCCGAGCCGCCCGACTCTCCTGAGCCGCCCGAGCCGCCCGACCACCCCGAGCCGCCCGAGCCGCCCGAGCCACCAGAGCCGCCTGAGCCGCCCAAGCCGCCTGAGGAGCCGAGCCGCTGGTGCCACGGAGCCGCAGTTGCTTCTGTGCCGTCAGAGCAACCGTGTTTGCGTGCTGCTGTACCGCTGAGCTGCTCGACCCGCCCTGCCTGGTGAGAGCAGCGCTTCTGTCTCTGCACTGCCCCTGTCCTACAGTTGGTACTGCTAGTCTACTACTGTCATGGCTACCCCTATTGTTCTCGCTTTTGACGCTGAGGGTCGAGCCATTGACTTTGAGGTTTGGGTAGATGACCTGCAGCTTTTCCTACAGTGCGATAGGGCAGACGGTCTCTCCCTCTTTGACCTCACCTCTGGTGCTTCCCCTGCCCCTGCTGTCGATGCCGACGCCACTGTTCGCTCCCAGTGGGCCACTCGCGATGCTGCTGCACGTCTTGCTGTGCGTCGCCACCTGCCTACCACTGAGCGCGCGCACTTTAGTCAATACAAGAGTGCTCAGACCTTGTACGACGCTGTAGTTCCACGCTACTCTTCCCCTGCCACTGCTGCACTGAGCCGCCTCATGCTACCGTACCTCTTTCCTGACCTTGCTGCCTTTCCCACAGTCGCTGACCTCATTACGCACCTCCGCACTAGTGACACTCGCTACCGCGCCGCGCTTCCTGCTGAGTTCTGCGCGAAGAACCCCCCCCCCCCATGTACATCACTCTCTATTATATAGCCACCCGCCTCCCTGACTCCCTTCGCGTAGTCAGGGACCACTTCCTCTCAGTCTGTCCCACCACTCTCACTGTTGACCTCCTAGAGAAGGCCCTCCTAGCAGCGGAGAAGAGCATGGTCGCTAAAGGAGCCTCTCGTGGTGACCCTCGCACCCCCATCTTTGAGGGGTGTTCCCCTTCCCCCATGTTGCCCTCTGTCGCCTCTGCTGCTGCGGCCGACCTCTTTAGTCTTGAGTCGGTCGGTGCGGCGTCTGCCCCTAGCGGGAGACGCCGCTCTGGCAAGGGCAAGGGGGGCAAGGGCGCGGGTGGAGCTAGCAGGGGTGGTGGAGGTGGCGGTGGAGGCGACAGAGGGAGTGGGGGGTGGCGGTGGGAGTGGTGGCGGGGGTGGAGGTGGCGGTGGCAGCAGCGGAGGCGGAGGCGGCGGCAGCGGTAGCGGTGGGAGCGGAGGCGGCGGTGGTGGCGGAGGTGGAGGCGGCGGTGGTGGAGGAGGTGGAGCTGGTCGGGGTGGGGCTTCGCAGCGGAGCGGCTCCGGGGGTGGTCAGCGCCAGCAGCAGCAGCAGCAGCAGCGTTCTCGGGACATCCCCCCTCCTCAGCAGCTCCGTGAGTGGTACACGCAGCGTCAGCGTGGTGGGGGTTTTGGCCCGTGCACCTACGTCCTTCGCTTCGGCAACCGCGCGAGTGAGCAGTGTGGGGGTGCCCACCCCACCCAGCGCTGCTTTGGCCGCCTGACGGTCGCTTGGCGTCAGCAGTTTCCATAGGCTAGTGAGATCCCCCGCTGGGGAGAGCTGTCTCGGGCAGGCGTAGCTATCTATGATCTTGACTTTGATGCTATCCTTGCTGCCATGTATGCTGTGACTATTAGTGATGAGGGTGACTGTTACCGGTGTTTCCCGCCCGGCCCGGGCATTGGTACTGCTGCTCTAGGTGCTCGTGAGGCTGCTGCTCTAGGTGCCAGTGCGTCTGCGCCCTCAGGTGCTGGTGAGTCTGCGCTCTCAGGTACCACGTTGGCTTCGGCCTCCCTTACCTTCACACTTGACTCAGGGGCTTCTCGCTCCTTCTTTCGAGACCGCACCACACTCACGCCGCTTGGTCGGCCGGTTGCAGTCTCCCTGGCAGACCCCTCTGGGGGTCCTGTCCTCTCTCACTTCTCCACTGTCCTCCCGTGTCCGGCTGCCCCCTCTGGCACCTTGTCTGGTCTTTACCTCCCCTCGTTCTCTACGAACTTGGTGAGTGGTGCTGACCTGCAGGATACGGGGGTTCACTAGTTTACTCCTGCAAGTCAGCGGGTGACCCACTGCTCGGACGCTCGCACGGGCCGGCACCTGGCCAACTTTGCGCGTCGGCCGGGGTCGAGCCTCTACACCCTGACCACTGGGTCCCCTCCATTCCCTGCTTCTAGCCAGGTAGCTGCGTCGGGTCAGGTACTTGCTGCAGCGTCCAGGTCTGGTCCTGAGTCTGCCCCCTGCTTGTGTCGCCTCCTGTCTCACGAGACTCTCCTTTGGCACCACCGTCTTGGTCACCCCTCCCTGCCTCGTCTCCGAGGCATGGCTTCTCGTGTCCTTGTCTCTGGTCTTCCCCGGTCCCTCCCTCCCCTTCCTCCAGGGCCTGGTCCTTCCTGTGTCGAGGGGCGGCTCCGGGCTGCCCCTCACTCCTCTCAGTTTCCCCCGACAGAGGCCCCGCTGCAGACGCTTCACATGGACGTGTGGGGCCCAGCCCGCGTCCGTGGACAAGGTCACGAGCGCTACTTCCTGCTGGTGGTTGACGACTAATCGCGTTACACCACATTCTTCCCCTTGCGCAGCAAGGGTGATGTTACTGAGGTGTTGATCGACTGGATCCGCGCAGCTCGTCTTCAGGTCAGGAGGAGCTTTGGCTCGGACTTTCCTGTTCTGCGTCTGCACTCTGACCGAGGTGGATAGTTCTCCTCTAGCCTTCTCCGAGCCTACTGTCGTGCGCGAGGCATCCGCCAGACCTTTACGCTTCCGGACTCTCCACAGCAAAATGGGATTGCTGAGCGCCGCATTGGCATGGTCATGGACGTCGCTCGTACGTCCATGATGCATGCGGCTGCCCCCCATTTTCTGTGGCCGTTTGCGGTTCGGTACGCGGCGCATCAGATCAACCTTCACCCCAGGGTCTCCATGCCGGAGACCTCCCCAGCTTTGCTGTGGACCGGGAAGGTTGGCGATGCGTCTGCGTTCCGTGTCTGGGGATCTCGAGCGTTTGTCCGCGACTTGTCTGCGGACAAGCTGTCCCCTCGTGCAACTCCTTGCGTCTTTCTTGGTGCTACTACTGGGGGTGCTGAGCCTGGGGGTGCTACGCCTGGAGGTGCTGAGCCTGGGGGTGCGGAGCCTGAGGGAGCTGGGCCTGCTAGTGTTGCGTCTGGCGGTACTGTGCCTGGAGGTTCTCCGGGTGCTTCGCCTTGATGGGAGCCACTCTCTCCACAGGAGCTGCGCGAGTGGTTTGCGCGGCGCTGGAGGCGTGCTGCTGGAGCTGGAGTTTCTTCGGCTACTGAGGGTGCTGGTGTCGCGGGTCCCGGAGGTGCTCGTACTGGGAGTACTAGAGCTGCTGAGGGTGTTGGCGCTGAGGCTACTGCTGTCGGTCCTGGAGGCGGTCCTGCTGGGGGTGCTACTGGTGCTGCTGGAGGTCCTGGAGCTACTCGAGCTGCTGGCACTGGTGCTACCTGTCACAGGATCGAATTCTCAATCGAAACTTGTCACTAAAACTGAATACAAGGCCTATTTATACTCGGAAAGTACAAGGATAAACGAGATAAAACGAACCTTCGGGAACACACCCTTCCCGATACTACAATCACAAGTGCGCATAAGCACGCAAGTCTATTGGCACTTGGGATTACGCCTTGATTACACCGTATACACCACTGTCGGCGCTGTCGGTGCCGTATAATAGGTATGTCAGTGGGAAAAGTAGGAAATAAGAGAAATAAATAGAAGGCTCTAGAAAATAGAATAGTAGGCCAATTGAGATGAGATAAAGACCAAAATAAAGAGGAGAAAAGGGAGAATAGGATAACGGAAAAATATAATAGTGAGAAAATATTATAACGGGGACGTCCTCTCACACTACCTGTGGGGGTACTGGTGCTGTCCTTGGTGTGTCTAGAGTCGCCGCGCGGCCTCGGCCGTACTTCGTTCCGCTCCTTCAGCAGGTTCTTGGTCTTCCACCTTCTACTGGTCCTTCTCCTCCCTTAGAGTGTCCACAACCTGTCCCGTCACAGTTACAGTTACAGCCGGCCTCCCCACTGCCTGCTCCTTCTCCCTACACTGGTCCTACTGGAGGTCTTGCTGAGCGTCGTGAGTTTGCTTCTTGGCCTCCGTCGCCTGTCCGTCCTGCTCGCACTAGTGGTCGTGGTTCGCGTCAGCGTCCTCCTCCTTTCCCTGGCACGAACCGGATGTCTCTGCGTCCGTCCACTGCTCCTCTACGTGCCCCTTAGCCTTCTCCTCCTGAGTCCTCTCTTCCTGCTCTTTCCGACCCGGAGTCGCACTCTCTTCGTGCTGCCAGTCCTACTGTCACGCGTCTCCTTGCTACTGTCGTCACTGACCCTTCCTTTGAGTCCACTGCTGCGTCTGCCCTAGTTGCTAAGCTCGTCGACTTTGCTGCTCGCTGTCGTCTAGACTACGCTGCTAGTCTTGTCGCTGAGTCTGAGTCTGTCTGTCCTCCATCCGTCGGGGGTGAGTGTGCCCTTGGCATGGACGTCCTTGAGGACAAGCAGGAGGAGTTCCAGTGTTTGGCTACTGCTTCACCTCATCTCGCGTCCGTACTGCTTACCCCTGAGGGAGACCCGGATGCACTTGATATCCCTACTCCTCTCACTGGCAGGCAGCTATGGACACAGAGATGGCTTCCTGGAAGTCCACAGGCACCTACGTTGACGAGGTTCCCCCGCCTGGGGCGAACATCGTCAGTGGCATGTGGATTTTCAGGGTGAAGCAACCGCCGAGTTCTCCGCCTGTCTTCAAGGCGCGTTACGTGGCTCGTGGCTTCAGTCAGTGGCAGGGAGTTGACTACTTTCAGACCTTCTCTCCCACCCCGAAGATGACCACTCTTTGGGTACTGCTGCATATAGCTGCTCACCGTGACTACGAGCTGCACTCTCTTGACTTCAGCACTACTTTCTTGCAGGGAAGCCTGCACGAGGAGATCTTGCTGCATCGCCCACCTGGCTTCACTGGGTCTTTTCCTCCTGGCACCCAGTGGAGCCTCCGGTGGCCAGTCTACGGTCTCCGCCAGGCACCACGTGAGTGGCACGACACACTGAGGACTACACTTGCGGCTCTTGGGTTTGCTCCCTCTACCGTTGACCCGTCGCTGTTTCTGCGCACCGACACTTCTTTGCCGCCGTTCTACATCCTCGTGTACATCGACGTCTTGGTCTTTGCCACAGCTGACACTGCTGGACTCGCCCACGTGAAGTCCGAGCTGCAGAAGAGACACATGTGCACAGATCTGGGTGAACTGCGCAGCTACCTTGGCCTGCAGATCACCCGGGACAGAGCACGCCGCACCATTACCCTGACTCAGTCACACATGGTGCAGCAGGTCCTTCAGCGCTTCGGCTTCACGTACTCCTCGCCTCAGGCCACTCCTCTGTCTACCTGTCACTTGCTCTCAGCTCTGCCTTCACATGAGTCCGTAGAGTCGAGTGGCACGTACCTAGAGCTTGTTGGCTGCCTCATGTACCTGATGACCTGCACACGACCTGACCTTGCATACCCTCTTAGCATTCTCGCACGCTATGTTGCTCATGGGAGACACAGACCGGAGCACATGGCTGCAGCGAAGAGGGTGTTGCACTACTTGTGCAGTACGTCGGGCATGGGGCTTATGCTTGGAGGGCAGAGTCAAGTGGTCCTCACTGGGCAAATATGCAACCCTAGAAATGTGTACCCCATATAGGCTACCCCACTATAGCCTACACAATATTATAATTTGACACACCCCCATAGGCAAACTGGGGGAGAACAAGGGGTCACAAGACCAGTCAAGCAAAGCAGACAAAGCTCAGGGTGGATCACAACGTCACCACACAGTCCGAGCACAAGGTCAAGGCAACAAGGCCAGTTCACATGCAGGAGTACACATATATATAAGGCTAAACAAGCAAGAGCAGGTGTATATATATGTAAGAGTACAAGCAAGGTCAAGGGGTGAGCAAGTGAGGCAAGGCAGGCACAAGACCGAGCTGAGTGCAGAAGCGCTGATGATCACAAGGCGGAAGTGCCTTGGTGAAAACATCAGCAGTGTTGACCTCAGAGGCCACGTACGCAAGTCGCAACTGACCACGCTGCTGCAACTCACGAGCAAGAAAGTAGCGGAGAGCAATGTGCTTCGTTCTGTGCTCCAGGCGCTGCTCCCGACACAAGGCCAGCAAGGCCTTGTTGTCTACGTACAGCACTGGAGGAGAACGAGGCGGCTCTCCTAGGTCAGTCAGCAGGTAGGTGAGCCAGCGAAGCTCCTGTGCAGCCATGGCCCCGGCGTAGATCTCAGCCTCACAACTGGAGCCGAGAATAGAAGACGAGCGAGTAGCCCGCCACGAAACAGAGCCGGAACCAAGGCTGAAGGTGTAACCCTGTGACGACCGCTGCGTAGCCTGGTCGTCAGCCCAAGAAGCGTCCGCGTGCCTAGTGAGGACCACTGGACTCCGCCCTCCAAGCACTAGCCCCATGCCCGACGTACTGCACAAGTAGCGCAACACCCTCTTCGCTGCAGCCATGTGCTCTGGTCTGTGTCTCCTAGGAGCAACATAGCGTGCAAGAATGCTAAGAGGGTATGCAAGGTCAGGTCGTGTGCAGGTCATCAGGTACATGAGGCAGCCAACAAGCTCTGGGTACGGGCCACTCGACTCTACGGACTCATCCGAAGGCAGAGCTGAGAGCGAGTGGCGAGTAGACAGAGGAGTGGCCTGAGGCGAGGAGTACGTGAAGCCGAAGCGCTGAAGGACCTGCTGCACCATGTGTGACTGAGTCAAGGTAATGGTGCGGCGTGCTCTGTCCCGGGTGATCTGCAAGCCAAGGTAGCTGCGCAGTTCACCCAGGTCTGTGCACGTGTGTCTCTTCTGCAGCTCGGACTTCACGTGGGCGAGTCCAGCAGTGTTAGCTGTGGCGAAGACCGAGTCGTCGACGTACACGAGGATGTAGAACGGCGGTAGAGAGGTGTCGGTGCGCAGAAACAATGACGGGTCAGCATTAGAGGGAGCAAACCCAAGAGCCGCAAGCGTAGTCCTCAGTGTGTCGTGCCACTCGCGCGGTGCCTGGCGGAGACCGTAGACTGGCCGTCGGAGGCTCCACTGGGTGCCAGGAGGGAAAGTCCCGGTGAAGTCAGGTGGACGGCGCAGCCAGATCTCCTCGTGCAGGCTACCCTGCAGGAAAGCAGTGCTGAAGTCAAGGGAGTGAAGCTCGTAGTCACGCTGAGCGGCTATGTGTAGTAGCACCCGAGGAGTTGTCATCTTCAGGGTGGGAGAGAAGGTCTGAAAGTTGTCAACTCCCTGCCGCTGACTGAAGCCACGAGCCACGTACCGCGCCTTGAAGACAGGTGGAGAGCCCGGCGGGCGCTTCACCCTGAAAATCCACATGCCACTGACGATGTTCGCCCCAGGAGGAGGAACCGCGTCAACGTAGGTGCCTGTGGACTTCCAGGAAGCCATCTCTGCATCCATAGCTGCCTGCCACTGAGAGGAGTAGGGACCCTCTACGGCCTCCGCGTAAGAGAGCGGAGTCGGGATGTCTAGTGCATCCGGGTCTCCCTCAGGGGTAAGCAGTACGGACGCGAGATGAGGTGAAGCAGCAGCCAGACACTGTAACTCCTCTTGCCTGTCCTCAAAGACGTCCGTGCCAAGAGCACACTCACCCCCGACGGACGGAGGACAGATAGACGTAGACTCAGCAACAAGACTAGCAACGTAGTCTAGATGACAGCGAGCAGCAAAGTCGACGAGCTCAGCAACAAGAGCAGACGCAGAAGTGGACTCAAAAGAGGGGTCAACGACGACAGTAGCCAGGAGACGCGTGACGGTAGGACTAGCAGCACGAAGAGAGTCCGACTCCATTTCGGCAAGCGCAGGAAGAGAGGACTCAGGAGGAGAAGGCAAAGGGACACGCAGAGGAGCAGTGGACGGACGCAGAGACATCCGGTGTGTGCCAGGGACACGAGGAGGACGCTGACGCGAACCGCGACCACTAGCGCGAGCAGCACGAACAGGCGACGCGGGACAAGACGCAGGCTCACGACGCTCAGCAAGACCTCCAGTAGGACCAGTGTAAGGAGAGGGAGCAGGCAGTGGGGAGGCGGGCGGGAACTGTGACTGTGACTGCATAGGCTGTCGACACTTGAAGGGAGGAGGAGGACTAGTAGAAGGTGGGAGACCAAGAACCTGCTGAAGGAGCGGAACGAAGTACGGCCGAGGCCGCGCGGTGACTCCAGACACAGCAAGGACAGCACCAACACCCTCAGCGGCAGCACCAGCGCCAACAACACCTCCAGCTGCAGGACCTCCAGCAGTACCAGCAGCACCCGAAGCAGGACCACCGCGAGGACTAACAGCAGTAGCCTTAGCGCCAACACCCTCAGCAGCTCCAGCTCAAGTCGTACCCGCAGGCCCAGCAGCTCCCAGGACAAGCACCTCCGGGACCGGCGGCACTAGTACCCTCAGCGGCCGAAGAAGCTCAAGCTCCAGCAATACGCCTCCAGCGCCAGGCAAACCACTCGCGCAGCTCCTGTGGAGAGAGTGGCTCCCGCCGAGACGAAGCATCCGGAGAACCTCCAGGCCCAGCACCGCCAGACGCCACACGAGCAGGTCCAGCGGCCGCTGGCTCCGCACCACCAGGCTCAGTAGCTCCAGATGCAACACCCCCAGGCTCAGCATTCCTGACGTAGCACCCCCAGGCTCAGCACCCCTAGTCGTAGTACCCCCGGGCTCAGCACCCCCAGTCGCAGTACCCCCAGGCTCAGCACCCCCAGTCGTAGCACCCCCAGGCTCAGCACCCCCAGTCGTAGCACCCCCAGACTCAGCACCCCCAGGCTCAGTACCCATGCGCGCAGCACTTCCAGAGTCAGCACCCCCAAGCTCAGCACCCGTAGCATTACCAGAGTCACCAGCAACCTCGACCGGCTTGACTGCGTCTACCTGGGACACACCTGAAGGGGCAGGACCGTGAGGGGGGAGGGGGTCTACCGGGGGGGGACCTGGCAAAAGGAAGTGCGGTGGCGGGGGGAGGGGAGGAGTGTGGTAGGGGAAGAGGCGGTAGTAGGGGACTGACTCGTAGAACGTGACGTCCTGGGAGGACAGAACACGATGAGAGGTGGGGTGGTAGAATTGCCACCCAGGGGCGTCAGGGGGGAAGCCAAGGAAGACACAAGGAGCAGCACGAGGGGAGAGCTTGTCCGCAGACAAGTCGCGGACAAACGCCCTAGATCCCCAGACACGGAACGCAGACGCATCGCCGACCTTCCCCGTCCACAGCAAGGCTGGGGAGGTCTCCGGCATGGAGACCCTGGGGTGAAGGTTGATCTGATGCGCCGCGTACCGAACCGCAAACGGCCACAGAAAATGGGGGGCAGCCGCATGCATCATGGACGTACGAGCGACGTCCATGACCATGCCAATGCGGCGCTCAGCAATCCCATTTTGCTGTGGAGAGTCCGGAAGCGTAAAGGTCTAGCGGATGCCTCGCGCACGACAATAGGCTCGCAGAAGGTCAGAGGAGAACTCTCCGCCTCTGTCAGAGTGCAGACGCAGAACAGGAAAGTCCGAGCCGAAGCTCCTCCTGAGCTGAAGACGAGCTGCGCGGATCCAGTTGATCAACACCTCAGTGACATCACCCTTGCTGCGCAAGGGGAAGACTGTGGTGTAACGCGAGTAGTCGTCAACCACCAGCAGGAAGTAGCGCTCGTGACCCTGTCCATGGACGCGGGCTGGGCCCCACACGTCCATGTGAAGCGTCTGCAACCGGGTCTCTGTCGGAGGAAACTAGGAGGAGTGAGGGGCAGCACGATGCCGCCCCTCGACGCAGGGGACGCAGGCAGGGGCAGGCCCCGGGGGAAGGGGAGGGAGGGACCGGGGAAGACCAGAGACAAGGACACGGGAGGCCATGCATCGGAGACGAAGCAGGGAGGGGTGACCAAGGCGGTGGTGCCAGAGGAGAGTCTCGTGAGACAGGAGGCGACACGAGCAGGGGGCAGACTCAGGACCAGACCTGGACGCTGTAGCAAACACCTGACTTGACGCAGCTACCTGACCAGACGCAGGGACAGGAGGAGACTCAGTGGTCAGTGTGTACAGGCTCGACCCCGGCCGACGTGTAAACGTGGCCGTGTCGGCCTGTCCGAGCGTCCGTGCAGTGGGTCACCCGCTGACTCGCAGGAGTGAACTGGTGAACCCCCGCATCCTGTAGGTCAGCACCACTCACCAAGTTCGTAGAGAACGAGGGGAGGTAAAGACCAGACAGGGTGCCAGAGGGGGCCGCCGGACACGGGAGGACAGTGGAGAAGTGAGCAAGGACAGGACCCCCAGAGGGGTCTGCTAGAGAGACTGCAACTGGCCGACCAAGCGGCGTGAGTTTGGTACGGTCTCGAAAGAAGGAGCGAGAAGCCCCCGAGTCAAGGGTGAAGGTGTGGGAGGCCGAAGCCGACGCGGTACCTGTGAGAGCAGACTCACCAGCACCTGAGGAAGCATACGCACTAGCACCTAGAGCAACAGCCTCGCTAGCACCTAGAGCAACAGCCTCACCAGTACCTAGAGCAGCAGTCTCAGTGCCCGGGTCGGGCGGAAAACACCGGTAAGAGTCACCCTCATCACTATTAGTCACAGTATACATGGTTGCAAGAATAGCATCAAAGTCAAGGTCAAAGATAGCTACTCCCACCCTAGACAGCTCGCTACAGCGAGGGATCTCAGTGGCCTCAGGGAATTGGTGACGCCAAGCGTCCGTCAGGCGGCCAAAGCAGCGCTGGGTGGGGTGCGCACCCCCGCACTGCTCACCCGCGCGGTCGCCGGTGCGTAGGATGTAGGTGCACGGACCAGTACCCCCACCCTGCTAGCGTGCAGCGTACCACTCACGGAGTTGCTGAGGGGGGGGATGTCACGAGTGCGCTGCTGCTGCTGGCGCTGACCACCACCGGAGCCGACCCTCTGCGCAGCGCCACCGCGACCAGCTCCGCCGCCTCCTCCACCGCCGCCACCTCCGCCACCTCCGCCCCCACCGCCACCGCCGCCTCCGCCTCCGCCTCCACTGCCGCCACCGACACCTCCACCCCGGCCACCACTCCCACCACCACCCCCACCCCCTCCATTGCCGCCACCGCCACCTCCACCGCCCTCGCCAGCCCCTCAAGCGCCCTTGCCCTTCTTGCCCTTGCCGGTGCGGCGTCTCCTGCTCGAGGCAGACGCAGCGCCGACCGACTCGAGACCAACGAGGTCGGCCACAGCAGCAGAGGCAACAGAGGGCAAAAGGGGGGAGGGGGAACACCCCTGAAAGATGGGGGTGCGAGGGTCACCACGAGAGGCTCCTACAGCGACTATTCTCTTCTCTGCCACTAGGAGGGCCTTCTCGAGGAGGTCAACGGTGAGAGTGGTGGGGCAAACTGAGAGAAAGTGGTCCCTGATTACGCGAAGAGAGTCAGGGAGCCGGGTGACTATGTAGTAGAGGGTGATGTACATGGGGGGGGGGGTTCTTGGCGCAGAACTCAGCAGGAAGCGCAGCGCGGTAGCGAGTGTCACTAGTGCGGAGGTGCGTAATGAGGTCAGTGACTGTGGGAAAGGCAGCTAGGTCAGGGAAGAGGTACGGTAGCATGAGGCGGCTCAGTGCAGTAGTGGCAGGGGAGGAGTAGCGTGCAACTATAGCGTCGTACAAGGTCTGAGCACTCTTGTACTGGCTAAAGTGCGCACGCTCAGAACTAGGCGCGTCAGAGACAAAGTTAAGGAAGACACAGGGAACAGCGCGGGCGAAGAGCTTGTCCGCGGTGGTATCGCGGACAAAGGCATGAGCACCCTAGACCCGGAAACGCGACGCATCGCCAACCTTCCCCGTCCACAGGAGTGTGGGCGAGGTCTCCGGCAAGAAGACACGAGGCTAGAGGTTAAGCTGATGCGCGGCATACCGGACCTCAAACGGCCACAGAAAATGGGGGGCAGCCGCATGGATCATGGAGGTACGAGCGACCTCCATGACTAAGCCAATGCGGCGTTCAGCAACCCCATTCTACTGCTTAGAGGCCGCAAGCGTGAACAACTGGGTGATGTCGTGCTCCTCACAGAAGGCTGCCAAGAGGTCGGAGGAAAACTCACCACCTCTGTCAGAGTGCAAACGCAGGATGGGAAACTCCGTCCCGAACCGCTCGCGGAGCTAGAGACAAGCACCGCGGATCAAAGGGATCAAAACATCAGGGACCTCACCCTTGGTGCACAAGGGGAAGACCGTGGTGTAACGCGTGTAGTCGTCGACGAGCAGCAGGAAGTACCGCTCGTGGCCCTGTCCATGGATGCGGGCTGGGCCCCACACGTCCAGGTGGAGAGTCTGCAGTGGAACCTTTTGGGGAGGGAACGAGGAGGAGTGAGGAGCGGCGCGCTGCCGCCCCTCGACATAGGGAAGACAAGGAGGAGCAGGTGAGGGTGGGAGGGGAGGGAGAACCCTGCGAAGACCAGAGACAAGGACACGGCGGTGCATGCTGCGAAGGCGCTGCACCAAGGGGTGACCAAGGCGGTGGTGCCTAAGGAGGGTCTGGTACAACAAGGCGCGACACGAGCACGGGGGCGATATCTGACCTGACGCAGACGCAGACGCAGCTACTTGAGGGGACTAAGTGGTCAGTGTGTACAGGCCCGACCTCGACTGCCGAGTGAAGGTAGCCAAGTGACGACCCGTCTGAGCACACGTGCAGTGTGTCATACGCTCGTAGGTAGGGGTGAACTGGTGAACACCCGCGTCCTGGAGCGCAAAACCCGCCACCAATTTCGTAGAGAACGAGGGGAGGTAAAGACCCGACAGTGCGCCGGACGGGACAGCAAGACAAGGGAGGACAGTGGAGGAGGTCGCACGGACTGGACCACCAGAGGGGTCTGCCAGGGAGACTGGAACCGGCCGACTGAGCGGCGTGAGGGTGGTGCTGTCACGAAACAAGGAGCAAGAAGCACCAGAGTCAAGTGTGAAGGTATACAAGGCCTCAGCAGGCGCAGTACCAGAAAGAGCAGACTCACCAGCACCTGGAGAAGCAGCCGCACCCGTACCTAGAGCAGGAGACACACTAGCCCCTAGAGCAGCAGCCTCACCAGCATCTAGAGGAGCAGGCTCTATACCTGGGTCAGGCGGTACGCACAGGTAACAGGCACGGTCAGCACTAGTAGGCAATGCATATATGGCAGTGAGAATAGCATCATAGTCAAGAGCAAATATATCTACCCTCTGCCCAAGTAGCTCCACCCAGTCGGGGAGCTCAGCCTCGTCGCCAAACTCGGTATGCCAGGCGCCGCTTAGACGGACGAAGCAGCGGGACTGCGTTTGACTAAGCGTCCCGCAAGGCTGACCAGTCCGAGCACCAGTGCGAATGACGGACGGGCAGCGAACGGTACTCAGAGACCCTCTACTCTTAGCGTACCACTCACGAAGCTGCTAGGGCGTAAGAGACTCGCGTGGTCGTCGCTGAAGCTGCATCTGGCCACCACCAGTAGCAGCAGTAGCAGTAGTAGCGCGGCCACCCCTACAACCCCAACTAGCGTACCACTCACGAAGCTGCTGGGGCGTGAGAGACTCGCGCGGACGTCGCTGGAGCTGCATCTGGCCACCGCCAATAGCAGCAGTAGCAGCAGCAGTAAGAGCCTAGCAGTAGTGTCAGAAGGAGCAGCAGTAGTAGCAGTGGAAGCGCAGGCAGGGCATGCGCGGCAGGCAGGTAGGTAGGTAGTCGTGGCAGGCAGGCAGGCAGGTAGGCAGATGGCGCGGCAGTGCGCGAACAAGGCAGGTGCTCACCAGTGGCGGGAAGGGCAGGCGCACGACGGCGGCGACGGCGGGGCCGCGACAGCTGCGGCAGAGCAGGGCCGCATCGGCGGTAAGGTAGGTCCGTGATAGCTGCTGCAGGGCCGGGCCGTGACAGCTGCAGGGCGGGGCCGCAACGGTGGCAGAAGGCTCCGCGGCAGCTGCTGCAGGACGGGGCCGCGACCGCGGCTGGAGACTCCGCGGCAGCTGCTGCAGGGTTGGGCCGCGACTGTAGTAGGGCGCTCCGTGGCAGCCGCTGCAGGAGCAACGGTGGCAATCAGGCAGGGGCGGCGTCCACGGGCAGCCGTGAGGAACAAGGGCAGCCGCGGTGCGCGAGGTTGTAGCGCGCTGCGCGAGCTGCGGGCGCGGCGCGTGGGGCTGCAGCGCGACGCGCGAGCAGCGAACGCGACGCGCGGGGCTGCAGCGCGACGCGCGGGCAGCGGGCTCCACGCGCAGGGCTGCAGCGCGACGTGCGGGCAGCGGGCGCGACGCGCGGGCAGCAGACGCGTCGCGCGGGGCGGCGACCTGGCCTGACGGGCCTGCAGGGGCGGCTCGCTGGCCTGACGGGCCTGCAGGGGCGGCTAGCGGGCGTGACGGGCCTGTAGGGGCGGCTAGCAGGCGTGACGGGCCTGCAGGGGCGGCGCTCTGGCCTGACGGGCCTGGAGGGGCGGCGCTTTGGCCTGACGGGCCTGCAGGGGCGGCTAGCGGGCCTGACGGGCCTCCAGGGGCGGCGCACGGGCCTTACGAGTCTGCAGGGGCGGCGCGCGGGTCTTACGGGCCTTTAGGGGCGGCGCGCTGGCCTAGGGCAGCAGTAGGCAGCGCGAGGGCTGCAGGACGGCGCGCGCAGCACAGCACGTCACAAGGCAAGGCAGGCAGGCGCATAATAACACGTGGGGTAGCGTGGTAACCGCAACGGTAGGTGGGCCCGAAAAAAACGGTCCTACGGACCTAGTGCTCTGAAACCATGTTAGAATCTAGCAGCAGGAATAATTGAACTATGAAAGAATGAGGTACAAATATGAAACCCTAATGTGGGTTGTACCCCATATTGGCTACCCCACTACAGCCTTACCATATGTAACATATATATCATTTGACAAGACGTGCGTTATGCCGTTAGTGCCGCGATTTGTTCAGAGCTTTCGCGAAGTTGCTGCAGCAGTTCGTTCAAGCCAGGCCCCTAGATTCGTTTTGAGGCACGCTGACGGCACAGCGTGCATCCCTCCTAGTACTCTGTCTGTCAGTGTTGCTTCAAAATTTTAGGCTGGAGATTCAGAGACACACAACTTTCCAAGGCTGAACAAACAGCGTTATCTTGAAATTTCTGACTGATCATGCAGGAATGTAAAACCCTCTGTTATAAACATTCCCTCACATTCACATATCTGAATCAGAGTCTGACTGATAACGTTCTACAGGGGCACGATCAGCTACTGGCTCCTCCTCTACATGCTCCTTGCCAGCTCTTGGAGGGTCCCTATGTCTTGCAGCAGGTGCTGTGACTGGACGGCGCTTCTTGTAGCTGCGCCACACTTTAACTAGTCCTGGCAAATCTAGCTCGTAGTCTAGTAATGACATGCACAACAAATCACTTAGCCTGCAGTCCTTGATACTGCCTCTTTGCCACGTTTTGATGAGTTTCTGTCGAGAGAAGCCTCTCTCACACTCAACAGTGCTGAGAGGCAACACTGCTACCGCCACCCAGAGGTTGACAAGGTTGGGGTATGCCTGCTGCCAATTGGGAGTCTTAAGGATGGCTGCCAATCCCGAATGGAACTTCCTCTCGATCTTTGGAGCTCTGGCTAAGACCGGGCAAAGAGTCCTCAACTCTTTGTCCGCCCGCTTTTTGTCAATGCCTGTGATATAAGTAACAATGGGCAGGGTATTAGTTTAATACGAGAGGGCAAGTGTCAAACGTGTTCACCAAATGACCAAGCAGATACTAACCTGGCAGAATCTCGGGCGAGTCGTCAGCGTGAAACAGAGTGGCGAGCGACAACAGCCACTCCTGACACTGAGCCTGCCTAGCCTGCCGATCCCAGTTCGGTGGCCACATGTCCGGGATGAAGAGGCGCACTCCAGCCAGCGAGTCGAGGTCACCAAGCTTTGACTCAAGATTGTTGACAAGCAGCTCGGCCATGTCGGTGCAGAGTGCAACACAGGCGTCATGATGGCCGGGTCCAAGGTAGTCCTTGTTTTTGCGCTCGTGAAGGTCGAAACGGAAGCGGTTCATGCTGCCGTCCGACGAGGCACCTTCCACCACCATCTGTGGCAACCCTTGTGGCCCGTGCTTGGCGATGAACCGATACAGATGCTCGCTGGTGCCGCCACCGAAATCATCGCCACAGTCAATGTAGCGGCTCTCCAGGAGAGAGGTTGTGCACAGGATCTGCGTGTGCACAAGTGGGTAGTCGAGCTGCCACACACGAATCACACTGGTTGTTAGTACCAGTGTTTACGGAAAACAATAATCATGAAAGCAAATGAACCGTCACTTACCTCTCGATGCTGGAAAACCTTGGAGAGGACGTCCAGCAGATCCAGCACGTCCGCTAGAAACCTCACAAGGAACTCGAAACGATACGAAGTTACCAACTCGTACATCGTTTGGTCCTTCCACTCGGACAGCATCACAATAATGGCGGGCATGACTTTGACGAAGCGCGACACTGCAGCACCCCGCGACAGCCATCGAACCTCGTGTATGCCTTGCACCTCGAGGTTCGTGGATGTGAAGACCTCTTGGAGCTCCATGAAGCGTTGGTGCCAAGGACCCGAACGCCCAAGGTACTCCGCGACGGCGCGGATGACGCCGTCGACCATGTTGAAGGTGGGGATCTCCTCTGCTGCAGCTTTTGCAGCCAATGCTTCTCTGCAAGCAACACAACACACACAAGATTATATAGGTAAATAATAACACTACCTTAAACATGCTGTTAAAATTGCAGAGCCAGGCGTACCGGTGTGCGATGCAGTGGAACGAGTCGAGGTTGGGGATGAGCATTCGGATGCGTGCAACCACTCCTGTATGCTGCCCCACCATGATCATCGCCCCGTCTGTGCTCATGCCCGATATTCGGCGGAGGTCCATGCCGACAGCCCTAAGGTGGGAAAGGAGGAGGCCTGAAAGGGATGCCGCGTCTGCCTTCTCAACTGTGAGATGTGCGAGGAACTCGGTGACGACAGCGCCATCGCGGATGAAGGTGGCAAACAGAATCATGTGTTTGCCACGTCGCCGATCGGTGCTCTCATCCAGCGTGATCCCGATCAAGGGACTCGTTAGAAGATGCTCCAGCTGCGTTGTTTGGAGCCAAGTCGGGATTGCTTGAGTCAGCTCACCAAAGCCGTACCTGTAATAGAAAAAACACCACGGGAGTGAGCGACAAACAAAATGCAAATGTGAGGGCAATGTTTTGAAAAATGAGGAAACACATGAAACACGTACGTGTTGTAGTACGTGCCGTAACCGTTCTCCGGAAACCCGAGCACCTTTTTCTTCGCGAGGTAGCGCACGAGCCGGATCCATGAGTCCATGGGCTCGTTGCACTTGCTCATGAAGTACAACGACTCCGCTAGTGCCGACATCTGCACCATCTCCTTGTCCTGCGCCTTGGGGTGTAGATCGATGCGGCGTTGTCCCTCCACTTTCTGCAGCAGGTCGTCCTGCCTTTGCAATGCTAACCGATGCTTCGAGGTACCCTCATGCTTCTTGAAGGCCTGCGTCTGCACATCGGTAGCGCCTTCTCCACGCCGTCCACATTTGCCTGCCAATCCCGCGAATTCCATGCAGATGCTGCACTTAAAAGAGGGGGCACCAGCAGCAGTCATAGTTAGTATCAGCCATGGATAATCTGTACACCACCTCGACTTGAAACGGTCGTGCGCTTCTTCGTAATTCAGCACTACTTTTTCGGGATGGGGTTTGGAGCTGTCCTGATTGGGTGATTCCGCCGCCACAGGAGCATGAACACTCGAAGCAGGTGGTGGAGTTCCCCACGCAATGGTTGCCTGCCGTAAACGCAACTTCGGTAGTGGCGCTTGACAGGATGGAGTTTCGTCGGACACCTCATGTAGCTCCGTCCGAGGCGTGTTTGTCACATGTTCTGTGGCGGCTTCGGGCAGAGAATCCAGGTGCACAGATTCTGGAGCGTGACTCGTGCTGGACAGAGACGGTGCCGCTGGCGGTGCACAAGGCGTAGCTAAGGACGACTTCAGAAAGTCGAGGCCCGTCGCCATGTCGCCTAGACGGCGACGACCTACATCGTCGTTGTCATCCAGCTCGTCCGCAGCAGTGTCCGTGGCAGCCATTGAGTCTGCCGAGCTGTATTTTGCTAGGTTGGGAGAAACTGCCTGACACGAGGGATCAGGCAGTAGTAACAGGGGATGGCAAAGATCTAAGGGAGAGCCAGGCGACAGAGGGAATTGTTGGAACGGTCACGCTGGGTGAGTTGAGGAGGTCCCCTTTTAGGACCTCCTCAAGATGAAACCTTCACTGCTCCCTGCATGTACGTCACCTGGTCGTGTATGCAGAACAGGTGGGGTGGGGTGGATGGTTCTGGTGTCGTGCGTGGCGCAGCGCGCTGCGAGCTATGCGTTGGCAAGGAATGCTGCCAACGCTGGTTGCTGCACTGTCCTGATTGGTTGGAAATGTCGCTGATGGCATCTTTGCTGTACCAACGCGACAGAGCGGTGCCGCGGTGGGGAAATACAATTTACCAACCGTGATTGACGGTGTTATACCTACACACCGCCTTGCTGGCCAGAATCCCCGTAATCCCGGTTTCAGAGTGCACCCCCGATAGTACGCTGAGGCACAGCGTACACTCAAACTTTAAGGCTGTAAAAACAGAGAAGGCATAAACAAATATTCTGGAAAATCAGCCAACATACATATAAAAAAACTTTGACTTCAGAGGAGTGTATAAAAAAAGTCTGATCTAACGCTCAATCAGCGTAAAAAGTCTGATACCTAGGGCCCTGGTTCAAGCGCTCTAAAATTCCTTACATCAGTACAACAACTATTCCTATCATGTTGGACATCCATGTAAAAAAGTTTTACAGGTCTTCCAAATAATTCTCTCCCAAAAAGCTTCATCTGTCCAGGTGAAGGAGCTACATTGAGAATCAAATCCCATTATTTGCATGGACCTCTTAGTTTCCTAGTATGTTTCCAAGCTTGTATCTCATGAATTCTTCCTGTTCTCAGCAATTTGGAATAACAATCAATAAATTGCTGCGAAAACTCAAACCTGCACTTTCTTAGAGAACCGTGCCACGTGCAGCTTCATGCGGACGTGTCGAATGTGGAACAGCTGAAGATCTAGTGTGTCTAGTCAGCAGCAGTTCAGGCTACTTGGATCACATAGCCTATTTTTGTTGCCAGATTTCCGAGCATCCAGTTGTTTCTTGCTTCAAGCCTTGCTGCTGCTTCAGGATCGTAGCTCCCGGCCATCTCCCTCGGCCAAATATCAGATACCGCTCGTCCCTATTAAGCTCTACTCGTTCCGATCGCGGAGCTTCGTACCGCCAGGGGAATAAAGTGAGTTTGCCCGATCCCACCCTCTTGCTCCCACTTTCCCGTTTTCTGTCCTCACCGACACTCGTTCAATCTGGGTGTCCGTGCGTTGGGTGCATTTGGACGTCGGTATCGTCAAGGTCAAGGTGACTTCTGAGTCCACTCACAAGTATCGTCGCCTTCCTCCTTTTTTTGTTGTTGTTGTTGTTGTTGTTGTTGTTGTTGTTTTTTTTTTTTTTTTTTTTTTTTTTTTTTTTTTTCACTCCACTCTTCACCTTTCGTGTAAGGTGCTGCATTTCCCCCGCTCGATTACCTGACTCCGAGGTAGCCCGCCTCGTCTTCTCGCTTTCGGTCTCATCCTCTTCGCAACCCACATCCTCCTCATCCGGATCCATGTAACTCTGACCCAAGGCGACTCTTCAGTCGAAACGTTATCTGGGTCTAACGTCACTCACCGTACATCTTCCGTGTCTGCCTCTCCCGTCGCAGGTCACATTGCGAAGCGCTAATACATCTTCAGCGACCAACAAAGTCGAATCGCGATGACGGCGAGTGCGATGATTCAGTCAACCGCCAAATGCGCCGCCACACAGGTTGGCGTGACTTGGGTAGGCGTGGCTTGTGTAGGCGTGACTTGGGTAGGCGTGGCTTGGGTAGGCGTGGCTTGGGTAGGCGTGGCTTGGGTAGGCGTGGCTTGGGTAGGCGTGGCTTGGGTAGGCGTGGCTTGGGTAGGCGTGGCTTGGGTAGGCGTGGCTTGGGTAGGCGTGGCTTGGGTAGGCGTGGCTTGGGTAGGCGTGGCTTGGGTAGGCGTGGCTTGGGTAGGCGTGACTAAGTGATCACCGAGTTGGGTCGCGATGATGGCGCGAGCGATGATCCAGTCAACCGCCAAATGCTCCGCCACACAGGTAGGTGCGGCTTGGGTAGGCGTGATAGGAAACCTCTTAATGCTGTGTCTTGTGGCGCATGAAGCGATTAGCACACTCACACGAGCGATGACAAACTAAATCTCCAGACATCTGGATACGACTTCTCACGGCGATTTCGTCGCGTGGAAAAACAGAAAAGGAAATCAAGCTCAGACAAATCCTGAAACGAGTCCACACGATGAGTGCTTGATACGGAAGCACAGCGACTGAAACCCGATGCGATGGGTGTCGCGCCCTCACTTGCACACGGTTCCACACGTGCTGCTCCGCCACTCGTTGCTTTCCCACACGCTCTCCTGCCCCCCCTCCCTTACGCCTCCTCCTAGCTCTTAATAACCGTCTAATCAGAGCATCTATTCTTCGGTTCCGCTCTCACCTATGCTTCTTGTGACTCTTCTCTCCCACGCCCTCTGAAAACGTCTTTAATCATCTTCCAGCCCTCTCGTTGTTTCGCTCTTCCCCTCCGCCTGTTTCGCTCTTCCCCTCCGCCCGTTTCGCTCTTCCCCTCCGCCCGTTTCTTTTTTCCGCTCAGGCGGCGCTGCTTGCGGGCGAGCCCGTTCTCAGAGGCGCCACGTCAGCACCGGCGTCTCTCTCGCCCGCCACGTGGCTGCCGCTAGGCCGGTCCGGACCCACTCCTGGAGCGCCACGTGTGGTCAGGACAGCGGGGTTTAGACCAGGAGCGGCGGTGGTGGCGGCAGCGGGAGGAAGGGGCACGAGCAAGGGGGGGGACAGAGGTGAGACGAGGGAGGGGTTGGGAGAGGGGTACGATTGGAAGAGTTGAAGGGAAAGGGTGGGGAGAGAAGTGGGGGAGAGGGTGGGGAAAGGTTCGGAGGGGTGAGAAGCACAGCGGTGCGCTGTGGTCGAGAGAAGTTTCAGTGCGACAAGCATAGGTATGGTGACAGGCTGTGGCGGAGGGGAGGGGAATTGGCTGAGGCGAGAAAGAGGAAACAAATCAAGGGTTTATCAAGGGTTTATCAAGGGTTTATCAAGGGTTTATGAGGCAAAGTGCTTGAGATGGATGCCGAGGTTTATCAAGGGCTTTGCGGTGCATTTTAAGGTTTCTTGTGGAATAATAGCAGGGTCTGTTAGCAGCAGGCAATGTGTGAAAGACTCAGCACAGCATGGCATGGGTGTGGCATGGGTATATGGCATGGGTGTGGCATGCGTATATGGAATGGGTGTGGCATGGGTATATGGCATGGGTGTGGCATGGGTATATGGCATGGGTATATGGCATGGTTGTGGCATGGGTATGAGATGGGTGGTATGGCGGGGCATGCATATGACATGGGCATGTTCCCAACCCCCTGCATTCTCCCGCACACTCTCTTCCCCCATTTTCATACCCTCCCCTCTCCCCATTACCATCTCTCCTTCCGAATCCCCTTTCCCTCCCCTCTCCCGCACCCCACCCCCACCCCTCCCCTTTCGCCTGTGCCCCTGTCGTCCCACACCCCCCCCTGCCTGCCACACAGTGTCGTCCTCTGCCGTCCAGCAGCAGGTGCTGCTGGCGTCAGTGTCCCAGTCCACGTCAGCACCACCTCCCGTGCGACCATCCCAGCCGTCCTCTTACCCGTAGGTGGCACCAGGGAGAGGGATTTGGAGAGGTGCAGAGAGATTTGCGGAGAGATGCGGAGAGACGCAGAGGGGTGCAGAGATATGGAGAGGAATGGAGCGAGGTGTGTAGAGATGGCAATGGCGACATTGAGAGGGCTCCACATAGGCATACATGGGCATTGTCATGCACAGTGACAGGTCTCCGGTTCAAGTCCGGTCGTAGGCAGATCCATCAATTCACACGTACATGCACATGTTCATTCATCTACAGTCATGCACGTCTTCCTATTTCCGTGCCAGTCGCCCTTATTTCCAGCAAGCAGAGGCAAACCTCTCATGTGGTTTGGTGCGACTGCCACCCTGTGCCAGTCGCCCTTATTTCCGCACTCCTCCCCAATTTCCCCTCTCCCGCCTCCCCCCACGGAAATGCAGGGGCACGCCTCTCATGTGGGTGGGCGTGGGCGTGGCTCTCTCGCTCTTCGCCTCGTGGGTGAGAACTCCTGGAATTTGCCAGCTAGAATCTCGGTCTATGACCCTCATGCATGCCCTCATGCATGCCCCCCCTCATTCCCCTCATTCCCCTCATTCCCCTCATGCATGCCACCATACCTCCGTCCTTTGCCTGCCTTTGCTTCTCATGCCACCTTTGCTCCCTCTTCCCGCTCTTTGCTTCTCTCGCCAGCCCATCGCATACTCTCTCCTCTCCTTTCTGTAGCTCCACACAACCTTCTTTCAGTTCTCCCTTTCCTCTTCTCCCTTTGTCCTGCCCCTCTCGCGTGTAACGCCAATGGCGCTCTCCCCTCCCTCCAGGGCTCCAAGTTCGTCATGCAGCGCATGCAGGTGAGCAGCGGTGCAAACAGGTGAGCAGTGGTGCCAGCAGGTGAGCAGCGGTGCATGCAGGTGAGATGCAGTTTCAGACAAGCAGGCTGTTCAGCGTACCTTTTAGGTTAATTGCCTCTTGATGCGTGTCTTGTCTCGCAATTAACACCTGTTCCCGTTCTCTGATCTCTCACATCTCTACCTTCCGACACCCCCGGCAAGCCATGATGAAGCAGATGCTCAATGTGAAGCAATCCCAAGGCAGGGGGAAGAGGAGCATCGTTATCTCATGCTCCACACTCCCTTACTCCCCTTTTCCACATATGTTTCTCACCATCCAGTCTCTTCCCCTACCTCTCGCTTCCCCAACCCCACCAGCAAGCCATGATGAAGCAGATGCTCAGTGCCATGCAATCTGGAGGCGGCGGCCCGGGCGGCGCGGCCAATCCGTTTGCGGCAGCTGGCATGGGCGGCGGCGCCAACCCGTTTCCGGGCATGGGCGGCGGAGGAGCAGCAAACCCCTTCGGTGGCATGCCCTTCCCCCCACCACCACCAGCAGCATCACCATCATCATCACCCTCCTCCTCCTCGTCTTCCCCCTCCTCTAGGTCCTCCAAGGCCAAGTCCTCCTCCACAGCCTCCAAGGCGTCTGCAGGTGCGTTGGCGATTTTTAAGTTGACTGAGGTTTGCTCTCTTCCTCTTTCTCATCACCCTCCTCCTCCTCGTCTTCCCCCTCCTCTGGGTCCTCCAAGGCTAAGCTTTCCTCCACAGCCGCCAAGGCATCTGCAGGTGCGTTGCTGAGGGGTTTGGACACCTGTAGTTATTCCTTCCATTCCCGTCTCTCTCCTTTCTTTTCATTTGATTCTTTATTTGTCGCTTCCACTGGTCCTCTGAGGTCTTTTGCATGTTTACCCTCCATTTCCCGGGTATTCTGCTCAACCACCCTATCTGCACGGCAAGTGATGCTGAAAGCAATGGATAGTGTTCGACTCTCCCATGAGAAAAGGAAATACAGTTTGTCTGATGCCATGCGTAGAGGTGGTGGCGTAACACCCATCTTTCTACACTCTCTCCCTTACACCGCCATCCCTGTGCCCAATGACATGCCATCCCTGTGCCCATTGACATGCCATCCCTGTGCCCAATGACATGCCATCCCTGTGCCCAATGACATGCCATCCCTGTGCCCAATTACATGCCACCCTGTGCCCAATTACATGCCACCCTGTGCCCAATTACATGCCATCCCTGTGCCCAATTACATGCCATCCCTGTGCCCAATTACATGCCACCCTGTGCCCAATTACATGCCACCCTGTGCCCAATTACATGCCATCCCTGTGCCGAATTACATGCCACTCTGTGCCCAATTACATGCCACTCTGTGCCCAATTACATGCCACCCTGTGCCCAATTACATGCCATCCCTGTGCCCAATTACATGCCACCCTGTGCCCAATTACATGGCACCCTGTGTCCACTACAAGCCTCCATTCCTATCCTGAGTCCTCCTCTCCTTTTCTTCCTTTTCTCCCAACTACATGACACCCTGCTCTTTGATTTGATCATCGGCGTTTCAACTACCCACTACCCACCCCTTCGTCTGTCTTTCTCTCACCCTGTTCCCCTCCACACACCGTCCCGTCTCCTTGCTTGATTTGAGGATGGCAAGTGATGCTGAAAGCAATGGATAGTGTTCGAAACTTTCCATGAGAACAAATTGATAGTCTGTCTGATGCCATCAGGGTGATGGGTCTTTCCATCATCTGCTTCATTGTCCCCCTTCCTTCCATCGCAACGCGTTTTTCTGTATGTCTGTCATTGTTGCTTCGTTGGGCTGTCTCGTTTGCCATCCCCTAGCATGTCTAGACTTGGCAGGTGATGTTGAAATCATTTGTTCGTTGTGTTTGATCTTCTCCGTGAGAACAGATCATGATCTGAAGCCAAGGGTTGAGCTCCATTGCTTTCCACACACTCGTGTGGGTCTGTCATTTCTTTGAAGTGTAAACCTCGTACTGGTCCTGCATGTCCAGAATGATAGTTATGTTTTTGAGGTGCCTCAAAAATAGAAGGTTCCTGGACTGGACGGGGGTCCGCTCCTGCATGTTGGGAATGGCAAGGGATGTTGAAAGCAATGGATAGTGTTCGACTCAATCCATGAGAACAAGTGTGTTTATCTGATGCCATCACATCCTGTGCTCCCCTGTTGTGTCGCTTCCTCTCCTGTTGAGAATGGCAAGGGATGCTGAAAGCAATGGATAGTGTTCGATTCAATCCATGAGAAGATAAACGTTTGTCTGTCTGATGCCACCACATTGTTCCATCCCATGCTGTGCTGTGCTCACTTGTTGTTCCGCTTCCTCTGCCTCGTCCTATAATCAAACGCTTACTGATGCCACTCCTTAGGATGTTTTGTTGTTTGTTTTGAGCAAGGCTCTGTCTGGGTTGTTTTCCTCATCGTACTTCACGCCTCTTGCTTTATCGATCATGTCTTGTGCCTCTTTGTTTGAGTAAGTCTGATCTGTGCTTCCTTCCTTTCCCTGACATTGTAACTCTTTTGAATGGTAATCACAACTTGTCATGTGTACACCGGGCAGATGATGCTGAAAGCAATGGATAGTGTTCGATCCTTTCTATGAGAACAAAAAAACGATACCATATCTGATGCCAATCGATTGTTGAGCCTTCCTTTCGCCTCCCATTTCAGTCTCCCAATCTGTGATTCGCTCGCAGCAGTGGTAGATGTGATGGGGCAGCGCAGTTGGCAGGCGCCAAGCCACCTACCTACCAATGCTGCTGCTCCTCCATCCTCTCACGCTATCCTACCTTCTCCCTTCCCCTCTCACCTACCTTCCCTCCCGTGTCATGCGCAGCAGTGGTGGACGTGGCAGCACAAGTCTCAGACGCCAAGCCCGCAGCTGCCGCTGCTGCAGCACCCTCTTCTGCCACCACCAGCCCTTCCAGCAGCAGCAGCGCTTCTTCGTCGTCAGCAGCATCCTCGGCTCCTGCAGAGGAGGCGGAGAGCAGCAGCAAGAAGAAGAGCTTCTTTCAAGATGCTGAGGTGAGCGCCCTGCTGAGGTGAGGCACTTGTGAGGGAGTGCTGGAGCACCACCAGCGGGTGGGAGAATCAGTGCCGCTACCTTTTGAAGGCCTTAGAAGTCTCCGTCTTACTTGATGCAGAGGAGGCGAGCAGCAGCAGCAAGAGGCGAGCTTCTTTCAAGATGGTAAGGCGAGGCACTTGTGATTCATTGATGGTAAGGCGAGGCACTTGTGATTCATTGATGGTAAGGCGAGGCACTTGTGATTCATTGATGGTAAGGCGAGGCACTTGTGATTCATTGATTCACCTCCAGCAGAATCATTGATTCTCCAGTAGCACACGAAAGTGACCTGCCACCATCATCCAGTAGCTCCAGGTCACGTTCGTGTGCTCGCTCGCCCCACTAGTTTATTCAACGACTTTGAGCAGCCGCTCCACAAGGTATGGGTGTCACTATCCAGCAGCTTCAGGTCCACCCATGCCTTGAGGTCCACCCATGCCTTGAGGTCCACCCATGCCTTGAGGTCCACCCATGCCTTGAGGTCCACCCATGCCTTGAGGTCCACCCATGCCTTGAGGTCCACCCATGCCTTGAGGTCCACCCATGCCTTGAGGTCCACCCATGCCGTGAGGTCATCCTCTCATCGTGCCTTGAGGTCATCCTCTCATCGTGTGCTTGTTGTGCGAATGTCCCATGGCCGGCCTCTCACCCTGTGTTTGCGGCGCCAGCTGGTGGAGGAGCCATCCAGGGGCGCTTCTGCTGGAAGAGCAACAGTAGCAGCAGCAGCAGCAGCAGCAGCAGCAGCAGCAGCAGCAGCAGCAGCAGCAGCAGCAGCAGCAGCAGCAGCAGCAGCAGCGGTGGCAATGCATCTAATCTAATGCCACTTGCCTGCCCTTCCCCTCTGTGTTCGCCCCTCCAGCTGGTGGAGGAGCCATCCGGGGGAGGCTTCTCCTGGGGGAACACGGGCAGTAGCACGGGCAGCAGCGGCAGCAATGCATCTAATGCCACTTGGGATACGTCCACCAACTCATTTGCCAACGGAGGAGGTGGTGGTGAGTGCTCGTGCTCAGCGCAGCAAGCAAGGTATAAATCCATGCAGTAACGACTGATGTGCAGTCATGTGAGAGAAAACAGCAACATCACTGCCTCCTCTGTTGCCGTGAATGCCACTTGGGACAATGATGGAGGTGGTGGTAAGTGCCAAGCCAATGCAAGGCTACAGTCCTCCATTTCACTTGGCATGCGCCATGCATTATCATCATGTATCACAGATTTCCAACCCTCAATCCATCATCGTGCATCTCAATCCATCATCGTGCATCTCAATCCATCATCGTGCATCTCAATCCATCATCGTGCATCTCAATCCATTATCGTGCATCTCGGTATCTCTTAACACCCTGACGAAACAATCGTCTCGATTCTTGTTTTGTTCGATTCGGTTTTTTTCTTTAGCAGGCGGGGCTAAGGGCAAGATGACAGTGGAGGCGCTGGAGAAGATGCTCGAGGACCCCATGGTGCAGAAGATGGTTTTCCCGTGAGTTTCCGGGTGTAATCGCCGCTTTGCCCCATGAGAGTGCATTTATGCCTGCTGGTTGTGTTTTAGTAACTCCACTCCACCCCCGTAACACTTTTGCCACTCTCGTCTTTCCATATCACTGACGGATTCTCATCTTCCCTGCTCCCTCCACTCTGTAAGCTCAGCTGCCCTTCGTTCCTCCTCACACACGTGCTGCCCTTCGCTCCTCCTCACACACGTGCTGCCCTGCATTTCACTGCACAGCATCTATCTGCAAAGGCATGCATTTTCCCGACATACTTTGCTCCTTTTGCCCTCCTCCTCACACTCGTGCTGTCCTGCAGGTATCTGCCAGAGGAGATGAGAGACCCGGCCACCTTCAAGTGTAAGCACCTCCACCCACACCTCTTATCCTTCTTCCCACCCCTCCTCTCCGTCTCTCCCTCTCCCGCCCTTACCCCTCCTCTCCGTCTCTCCCTCTCCCTCCTCACCCCTCGTCTCCTCTCCCTTCTGCTACCCACCCCTCCTCTCTGTCTCTCCCTCTACCTCCCCACCCCTCCTCTCCCTCTCTCCCTTCCCCTCCCCACCCCTCCTCTCCTTCTCTCCCTTCCCCTCCCTACCCCTCCTCTCCTTCTCTCCCTTCCCCTCCCTACCCCTCCTCTCCTTCTCTCCCTTCCCCTCCCTACCCCTCCTCTCCTTCTCTCCCTTCCCCTCCCTACCCCTCCTCTCCTTCTCTCCCTTCCCCTCTCTAACCCTCCTCTCCTTCTCTCCCTTCCCCTCCCTACCCCTCCTCTCCTTCTCTCCCTTCCCCTCCCTACCCTTCCTCTCCTTCTCTCCCTTCCCCTCCCCACCCCTCGTCTCCGCGTTCTTCTCCAGCACGTGAAGCAATTTGTTAGTCGATGTTTCCTGTACCGCCAGCACATGCGATATCATCTCTCCCTGCCCCCTTCCCCCACCCGGCCAAGCCCCACAGGCATGAAGCAGAGCCCCATGTACCACCAGCAGCAGCTAGCGAGCACGCAAAGCCTTACCTTCCACTGCCCCTTCCTTCCCCTCCCGTTTTCTTTTCCTCGTGCTGTCTCTCCCTGCCCCACGCCCATGTGCCTATGCATGCGCTTATCCCCCCCAGGGATGATGCAGAGCCCCATGTACCGCCAGCAGCTAGAGAGCATGCTGTGAGTTTCCTATCTCTCCTCTGCTTGCTCACCCCTCTCTCCTTTCCTCCTCAAACCGCTTCTATCTCCCTGTTCATCCATCCCATGTTCATCCATCCCATGTTCATCCATCCCCATTTTTCCCAGCACTACCTCTCCTGGTGTGTTTTGAGAAGACTCAAAGCACTATTCCTCCCCTCCTCCTCCCTCCACCACATGCTCCCTCCACCACATGCTCCCCCACGTCCTCCCTGTTCCCTTGTCCCATGTCCCCTCGTTTTCCGTCCCAGTATTTCCCTTGTCCATCCCTCCTCTCTGCAATTTTCTGCACTACCTCTTCACCCATCTCGTCCATTCGATACATCTCCTGTCCCTTCCCATCACATCCTTGCCCTTCTCATCACATCCTTTCCCTTCTCTTCCTCTCATTTCATCACATAGTTTCCCTTCTCATCCGCTTCCTCTCATCGCGTCGTTTCCGTACCCATCCTCTCCCTGCAGCGACAACATGGGCGGCACGGGCTTTGATGACAGAGTCCTGGACATGATGAAGAGCTTCGACCTCAACAGCCCCGAAGTGAAGGACCAGTTCTGTGAGTTGCTGTGTTGATGAGGGGGGCAGTTCTATGAGTGCAAGGGGCAGTCTCAGCTCACAGTCAACTCTAGTTCCAAAGCTGGACATGATGAAGAGCTTCGACCTCAACAGCCCCGAAGTCAAGGACCAGTTTTGTGAATTGATGCGTTGACCAGGGGGCAGTTCTCTATGCTTGGTTGACCAAGGGGTCCAAGCTGCAATTCTCTCAGTTCACAGGCCCCTTGGGTTTATCAAGCTCAAATCATCAAGAGCTTTGAGTCGACCATGTCACCAGAGGACGTGGAGGCTAAGATCATGTCCAACCCTACCTAACCACCCTAACCTACTCATATATGTCTGTCACCGCACTCAACCAACCCGTACATCTCCTCCCTTTCCCCCGTTCAGCCCAGCTGGGCATGTCACCAGAGGACGTGGTGGGTAAGATCATGTCCAACCCGAAGCTCTCCTCATGTGTCCGTCTAGTACACGCGACTCAACCCCGTATCTCTCCTCTTCCCCCTCCTTCCCCCCCTTATCAGCCCAGCTGGGCATGTCACCAGAGGACGTGGTGGGTAAGATCATGTCCAACCCGAAGCTCGCAGCTGCCTTCCAGAACCCCCGCCTGCAGGCCGCCATCCTCGATGTGAGTCCTTTAGTCTTTGGACATGAGATGGCCTTTCAGGCGTCTCAAATGTCACCACTTTAGACATGGGATGACCTTTCAGGTGCCTCAAAAGTCAAAGCTCACCGCTGCCTTCGAGAACCCTCGCCTGCAGGCTGCCATCCTCGATGTGTGTCCTTTTTCTGTACTCGCTATAGTCATCAGCATGTGGGTTCGATATAAGCATTCCTTACTGGACTCGATATGAGCATCCTAGCTCATGCTTGATATCAGCATTCTTCTTTGCACTCAATATAAGCAGCCTCGTTTGTGCATGTGTGTGCATAGGCCTGCATGCTCTCTGCTTCTGCCACACCACACTGTGGGTGGTATCTGGTAATCCGGAGCTTTATCTGATGGTTAATCTCTGTTCATGTGTCTGCATCTGGGTAAGTGTGTGCTTCTGCATGAACCTGCTTTCATTTTATCCTGATGCCATGGCATGGCATGTAACTTGTCCATATGGGATGACATGGCATGGGATGGCATGGCATGGCATGGCATGGCATGGTATGGCATGGCATGGAATGGCGTGCATCCCAACAGGTGTCCTCCAATCCCATGAACTGGACCAAGTACCAAAACGATGCCGAGGTAAGCAAGCACGATGCTGACATGAGCAATTAATAGACCCACCAATCAAAATCAGTGTGGGCTGGACGGTAGCAGTACTCAGCAGCCCTGTAGGTTGGTACCCGCATCTGCCAGCCGAGTGCTTACTGCATTGCTGCTTGCACGGTTCATTAACCTTTACGGTCGCACTTACTCTGCTCTGGTATGTTTGTGCTGCATTGGTCGACCACTGCTGAGAGGGAATGAGCATCGCTAATCGAGATTTTGAAGCTCTTTGCCCCACCAGGCTTATGCTCTGTTGTGTGTCTTCTCCCCATTTTCCCGTCCTCTGCATTGTCCTCTCCCCCGCCCAATCTAGGTCGTAATAACACTGTCTAACAGGTCATGGAGATTTTCAACCAGGTCCAGAAGCTCTATGCCCCACCGCACTGGTTGTGCCTATTCGGCATTGTCCACTTACCTGCATCATCCCCTCCCCTCCCCCACCCAAACCCGTGTCATGCTTACACTGGCTGGCAGGTGATGGAGATCTTCAACCAGATCCAGGAGCTCTTTGCCCCGCGCTGATTCTTTGTTTCGCTCCGCTGTGTACTTCACTCCCTTGGGCTCCTTTAGATTACAAGAAAACACTAGATGGTTCAGTCTGTATGTTGTTTCGTTAAGGGTGTACGGTCTGAGAACAATACTAGGTGAGTAGTAAAAGGCCACTCGATATAGGGACTCCCACTGGTGCAGCATGTGTGGCTGACATTAGTTGTGCACTGAGATGAGATTGGTGGGTTGGCTCCCCAGACGCATCAAATGACTGAAAACATGAACAAGTTGTCCTAAGTGTTGTCAGATTTTCTCATTTGCAGCTGGATGGAAAGCCAGGATAGTCACATCTTTCTGTACCCAAACGAGAAAAACTATATTTCAGATTCTTCATTTGATTTAGCACCGCTCTAAATCATCCATCAAAGGCCCCGTATCGTACACAACCAGTCAGATTGAATGCTGTAAATCAACCCACCGAGATTTTGGGACACAATCGACCGCTGCATCCGTGCGACTCCAGCCGGCGATTCCTATGCAACTCGGCTTTGTCACCCTGACGTGTCGCGCTTGAACATGGCAAACCGTTCAAGAAAGGTTTCATAGATCGTCAAACCGCTTTGAAACTTGGAGAACCGTCAGGAGCATCGCAGCAAATCCAGCCGAGAGCGCCGTGCAAGGGGGTTCCGTGTAGGCAAATGTACATTCTCCAAAATATGTCCCCCCACTTGCCTTGTTCGTTTATTGATCACAAGGCAGATGGTGTTCCCCCCACCAAGGCCCCGTCCCCCTTCCCCTTCTCTACACCCTCTTTCGCGCTACACTGTCATTGGCTATATGGGCCCTGTGGCTCAATGCGCCAGAGGACGCGTTATAGTGGACTTTTGCACTAGTACGGTTTGACGCGGTTAGTTACTTTCAAAGACGGTCGTTTGAACGTTTGATATGGCTCGGTAGGGTACCCAGGATAACGAAATTGCGAATCACTCACCCCCTAGAGACGGTTATCGTAACAATTCCGAATATGTCCAAGGAACAGTTTCACTGTAGCCAGTGAATCCCGTTGCCAGTGTAGCGCAAAAGAGGGTGTACCCCACAATTCCTCCGTTCCCCCTCCCCGTCTCCTCTCCATTTCCGCCGTCCCCTCCTTTTCTTCCTTCCCCTATTGCTCCCAGCCGCCATTTGTTGCTTCGACACTCAGGAAACACCTGCCAAACCAAACCAAGTCGTTGTCGCCACCACACTTGACCTAGAGAGACTCGCTCGATCGTGAATTTATTCCGTTCTGTTTGTTTCAAGAAAACATCTCTGCGCGCTCCAACCTTGTCATCTATCCGCCACTCGCTGTAGATCGTTTCAGATTCACATTCTCAGATTTCGCGACAGCCTGTTTAGCCGAGTGTATACACGTCAGCCGCCATGTCAGTCCAAACGCTGATGCTAGCTGCTCTCCTTTCACTGTCGATATTGGCGACAGCTGCGGACCCGTTGACGACACCTGCGGACCCGTTGGCGACACCTGCGGACCCGTTGGCGATACCTGCGAACTCGTTGGCGACACCTGCGGACCCGTTGGCGACAGCTGCGGACCCGTTGGGGACAGCTGCGGACCCGTTAGCGACAGCTGCGGCCGCGGCAAAAACGGCGGGAATCATAGGGGAGCTGAAGGCGCTGCGGCAGAAATTGATGCTAAATCCCCGTTTGAGATACCTCGTCATGAGTCAAGTTCTTTCTCAGCTGATTACTCAAGGAAGTAAGTCCAATTACAATCATCGTCGTAATTTATATTTTTTTCCGGCTGTGTGATTCCAGAGCCTACCTGTGCTGACTTAGAGGAAACTCAGGTCTGCATCTCCCTTGTTCCCTTTCCCTTCCGCGACTCGCGCTCGATTAACAGGGCTGTTACTCTCATTTCATACTCTACCAGCAACTTACTCTCTTTTCCCGCCCAGACTCGTGTCATGCCCCCGTTTACACCGTTTTACACCTTTCTCGCAACCATCGGTTGGCAAGAAACGCACATTTCGTCGTCCCTCGATTTTTTGCCCATCCGCTCTAGTCGCCCCTTGCAGAAACCATTCCCGTCGGCATCGGCCGGATCCCTTTCTTTCACATCACCATCTTTTGAGGCGCCTTAGACTTCATTCACTGACGTTATTCGCTCATTCCGTCATCCCTCACCTCCTTCCCATCCCCTCCACTCGTCCCTCGCAGAAGCCCTCCCCACCGCCATGGACTTGACCCTTTTCATTCACACCACCATCTTAATACCCACCGACGCCGCGCTTCTGTCGAGTGGCCTCCTCCCGAATCTTAAAAACCCGGGAGCCTCGCTCAATCTCTTTAAGAGCCTCTCCTTCAACATCATCAAGGGCAAGAAGCGGTTCGCCAAGCTGAAGGCTTTACCTGAAGGGAAGTCGGTTGCGCTTCTGCTGAACAATGGAAAGTTGTTTCGGCACACAGTGAGTCCTGGTTGGGGAATGAATCAAGGCACTAGCGTGGCGCTCGCGCTCAAGGGAAAGAACAAAAAACAGTGGTCGAGAATTCTCGACAAGAATTTGCACAGAGGAAGTTTCGTTGCTCATGGGGTCGACCGCCTGCAGATTGCTTGAAGCGCTTGACCGATCCAACAGAAGCAAATTTTGGGACTGTTTCAATGGGAGGTTATTCAACCCACGAACGAAGCTTTCTATTGTTCATACCGTTTGTAAGGTAAATAGGTTGCGATTCATTGGGTCAGGCTTGAGATGAGTGAACCTCTTCGTTCATCATCCTTTGATTCAGATTCTTTGGTGTAACTAGGAGGCACATTGAGGCAGCTGTGCCTCCACTGGCAATGCAATACTACCGTATTTTGCTTGGGAACGCATCCCTCAGTTGTCACAAAGCAGCTGAGTGTTATGAATGAACTTGCAGAGTGTGCAGAATATCGAATAATGAGAATGACTGAGTACTGAATTACTGAATGACAATACAATGAGAAAGCCACGACTAAATAGGGGAAGTCCTAGCTAGGCGGAGAGGTTGGGCGAGGATGGCTCGGTGATGGTTGCGATTGGAGCGGAGGCGACTCGGGAGTGGTTCGGTGCGACGAAATAGGAAGGACAGGTTCGTCGCGTGACCCTCGGGATGGCCTCGCTAACGAGTGCCTCAGTAAGGATTTTGTAAATCCTTACACTGAGGCACACAGGTCAGCATCACACAAAAACAGGGTTACCCGTCTTTTTTTTGCGGAACTCTCGCGACTCTGGGCAACGCCTAGCGACACTCTCTCCTCATTGGCTGATGTGCACAATCTCAAAACATAACCGAGCGTCGCTCAGGTTGGCCCGCTGGTTGCATCACACATATCTTGATCGCCTAGTAGTACTCATGACTGGCCTAGGCTCTCACGTAAGTAGAAAGCCAGTGCTTCATCAGCTAGTACCACGTGACCGCGATTTTTACGGCAACTCACGTCACTCATGCTGTCTCGTCAATAGCTGGGCAGAACAAGCCTAGTGTCGCTGTACATATTTACAGGCGTAGTCGCCACACTCACCCGGAACGTCTGAGCCAAACGAGTGCGACACCATTCTACCGCACGTGCAGCGCGAGTCGTCACCCGCGCTCCCCCTCGCCACTCGCGCTCCCCCTCGTCACTCGCGCCCGCCCTCGTCACTCGCGCCTGCTTGGAATAGAATGCCGGCCCTCGTCATGCGTTGCCATTCGTCACGCGCGTTTCCCTACGTCACGCGCGTTTCCCTCCGTGGCGCGCGTTTCCCTTCGTCACGTGCGTTTCCCTTCGTCACGCGCGTTTCCCTTCGTCACTCGTGTTTCCCTTCGTCACGCGCGTTTCCCTTCGTCACTCGCGTTTCCCTTCGTCACGCGCGTTTCCCTTCGTCACGCGCGTTTGCCTTCGTCACGCGCGTTGCCCCTTGTTACGCGCGTTTCCCCTCGTCTCGCGCGTATCGCTTCGTGGCGCGCATTTCCGCTTCTCGCGCACGCGCCTTCGCGCGCTTCCCCGCGTTGCGCGCTCTCCTCCCCTCGTCACGCGCGTTTCCCCTCGTTACGCGCTATCCTCCCTGGTCACGCGCGCTTCACTTTGTGAAGGGCTGAGGGGGAGAGACAGAAGGGGAACGATGGAGGGGGTTTAGGAACAGAGGGGGGGGGGGGGGGGGCAGAGAGTGGGAGACCTGGGTGGCAGCGGGTTCTTCCCTCACTCCCTCTCCCCATGGACCTCAATTTCCTTGAAGTGCCTACACCCCTCTTTATGTGACCGACCTCCCTTTCTCCCACCAGCTCTGTGCACCCCGCAATCTATTATCCTTTGCCTCACCTGCTTCCCCCCTCCCTCCTCCCTGCTTCCCCCCTCACTCCTCCCTGCTTCCCCCCTCCCTCCTCCCTGCTTCCCCCCTCCCTCCGCCCTGCTTCCCCCCTCCCTTCTCCTTGCTTCCCCCCTCCCTCCTCCCTGCTTCCCCCCTCCTTCCTCCCTGCTTCCCCCATCCCTCCTCCCTGCCTCCTCCCTCCCACCGCCCTGCTTCCCCCCTCCCTATGCCCTGCTTCCCCCTCCCTATTCCCTGTTTCACCCCTCCCTCCGCCCTGCTCCCCCCCTCCCTTCGCCCTGTTTCCCCCCTCCCTATGCCCTGCTTCCCCCTCCCTTCGCCCTGTTTCCCCCCTCCCTCCGCCCTGCTCCCCCCCTCCCTTCGCCCTGTTTCCCCCCTCCCTCCGCCCTGTTTCCCCCCTCCCTCCGCCCTGCTCCCCCCCTCCATTCGCCCTGCTTCCCCCTCCCTCTGCCCTGCTTCCCCCCACCTCCGCCCTGCATACCCCCAGCCTCATAGAGGTGCGCGTTGTCAGAATTTATATGTAACTGCCTGTAGCTGTAGTTTAGTGTAGTTATTATAAACTGTTGGTGGTGCACCTTCTTTGCATGCTCTGTTTACTATATGTACCCTAGTGCTATAGTGAACAATCACCTTTTCCAATTCTCTCGACTCTCTCACCTTGGACAAACTTCCTCGATCCTCCTTGGGCCTAGGCTGAGCCTAGGCCCTAGCTAAACCTAGTATCTAACTACGTTCCTATCTCAACATGGTATCAGAGCGGGTTACGTCCTGGCCTGTGGGCCCGCCTTATGCTTCCGCTGCTGTTTTTCCGGTCGTGCGCCTCGGGCGCGTGGCGATTTTCGTCCTGTCCCGCCCCCGGGTGGCGAGTGACATCTTCTCTGCGCGTCGTGCGCCCCGTGGCACGCGACGGTGCCCTGCCCGTCGTGCGCCCCGTGGCCCACGACGGTGCCCCAAACCTGCCCGTCGTGCGCCTCGTGGCACGCAACGGTGCCCTGCTCGTCGTGCGCCCCGTGGCATGCGACGGTGCCCTAAACTGCCCGTCAAGTGCCCCGTGGTGCGCGACGGTGCCCTTGAGCCGCCGCGGAACCGCCCCTGGCGCCTGCGACGGTGTCCTGAACCGCCAAGTACCCGCCCCTGGCGCACTCGGCGGTGCCTCTGCCTCACCCCGCGCCTGCACTCCCTGCAGCCGCCCCTGACCTACCTGCGCCAACCCTCTGTAGCCGCTCTGCGGCTTTCTCCCCGCCCACCCCCTCCTCCTTCGTCTCCCTGCAGCCGTGGGGGGGAGGGTATGGGGGTGGCGGGTGTTGGAGTGATGAGTGGTGTCCTTCCCTTCCCCTCCTCCTCCTTTCGTTCCCACTGCTGCAGCTGCCGCTGGGGGGGGAGGGTGTGAGGGTGTGGGGGAGCTGGGGGAGTGGCACTGGGGTGGCGGGTGTGAGACCAACCAGCAGCCGTCCCTCCACCTCTCCTCTCTTCCCCCCTCTGCTGCTCCTGCAGCAGTGTGGGGGGGGAGGGGGAGGGGGAGGGTGAGGAGATGGAGGGGGTGACCAGCCAGAGCCAGCCCGCCTCCTCACTCTCCCTGCTGCCCCTCCTGTGGTTGGGGGGAAGAGAGTAAGGGGGTGGCAGGAATTTCTTGCTGTCGCCTGTCCCTTTGCTGCTGTACCTGCTCTGTTACTGTACCTGCTGTTGCTGTTGCTTGTGTACCCCTGCAGGTTGTGTTCTGCATAAACTCCTGCTCCAGGCAGTTATGGGGGAGTGTCAGAATTTATATGTAACTGCCTGTAGCTGTAGTTTAGGGTAGTTATTATAAACTGTTGGTGGTGCACCTTCTTTGCATGCTCTGTTTACTATATGTACCCTAGTGCTATAGTGAACAATCACCTTTTCCAATTCTCTCGACTCTCTCACCTTGGACAAACTTCCTCGATCCTCCTTGGGCCTAGGCTCCTAAGCCTAGGCCCTAGCTAAACCTAGTATCTAACTACGTTCGTATCTCAACACGCATCACGCACCAAGTGAGCCTTTGCTTTCCCCATATGCCACCCCTCTATCTCGATCTCACCATCTTTCCTCTCCCTCCCCATGTACCTCTCCTCTCCCTCCCCATGTACATTTGCAACTAAGAGGAGGGACGGACGCGAAACAAGGGGCCAACTCAGCAGTTGCTTTTAGCATCTGGTGATGCTGACGATGCCAACCAGGATACTGCCTGCTTCTCACCACAATGGGTACGGATGGGTAGGTTCTGCTGGTTGAGACGTCTCAAAAGGCGCCGCACAGCACTCTGTGGCGTGGAAGGTGGATACAGAGGGCTAGAGACATGGGTGGAGGGACAGACGGGGGGAGGGACAGAGGGGGGAAGGGACAGAAGCGGAGGGACAGAGGGGGGGGGGCAGAGGGGAGGAACAGAGGGGGATGCACAAAGGGAGATGGTCAGGAGGGGAGGGAGAGATGGGGAGGGATAGAGGGGAAGAGGGTAAGCTTCTTGCCCTTTTCCGTTTGCCTTCTCCAGAACTAAACCTAGACTCCCATCACGAGGTGAGTGCCCACTCCATTCCCCTCCATTTCATGTCGTTCCCCTCTGTTCCCCTTCGTCCGTTCCTTTCCTGGTCTTCCCCCCTGCAAGCCTCACTTGCCTTGTCTTCCTTTCCTGCCTTCCCACCTTTCCACCTTGTCTTCCGATCTCTCGTCCATTTGTTTCCACTTCCTCTCTTCCTCCCTCCATCCCTCCCTCTCCCCTCTCTTCCTATCTCCCTCCATCCCTCCCTACCTTGCTATCTACCTTTATTCCTCTGTCCCTCTCTCCCTCTCCACCTCTTCCCTATCTCGCTCTCTTACCTTTCTCCCTCTCTTCCCTCTCCCCCTCCCTTTTTAGCTATCTAGCCCAATCCTTAATGACGACAACGACTTTCCCTTTTGCCCTCTCTCTTTCGCCAAAGTCTTTCGCCGCGTTTATCCTCGACTTAGTCGACCCCGCTAATCTTTAGCGGATTTTGGCCAGCGGGCCAAACACTTGGAATCAAGAGCCTTCGTGGGGAGCGACTTCCAACGAGCGACCGTCAACGACGAGACTATGACATTATCGTCCCGCGGTGCCAACTTGCAGACTTGGAGTCGTCGAGCCAACATGGACGAGACCATGAATGCTCTCCCCAACGACATGGGCAATGCGCTTGCTCAACTCATGCGCCAACTTGAAGCATTGACGCTGGAAAATCGTCGGGTACGAGCTGAAATGCAACAGCTTCGTGAATTCGCGTCAATTTCTCATGGTCATGCCGCACCGTCTCCTGCACCCAACACGTCGACTAGCGCGGAAGCGCTGCCGGAACGTCGAAGCACGCTCAAGCCGCAGAAACCCGGGTCGTTCGACCCAAGTCAACGAGACATGAACGTGCGGACGTGGCTCTTCATGCTGAACAACTACTTCGCCGCGAGCGGGGTGCAAGAGGCGGACGCGCAGCAGCGGATCGAGTACTCCGTTATGCTGCTTAGGGGCCCGGCCTTGGAGTGGTGGTGCCAACTCACGCAAATTGCTGTAAGAAGGGCTCAGACAGACGGGCATCAACAGGGCGTGGGGCATGCAGCTGCAACTTCGAGCTTAGGGACTTTAGCTTTGGGTGTTACCACGGTTCCAACCACATGGGAAGGATTTGAAGCGGCGCTGAAAAGTAGGTTCGACTTGGTGAACGCCTCGGAAGCTGCTAGAAAGCGTCTGCGTCATTTCCGACAGATAGGAAACGTCTAGGAGTAGACACGGTGGTTCTTGAGCATCTACAACGAGATAGACGATATCACGGAAGCAGAGATGCGCGATCGCTACCTCGAAGGGTTGAACCCGGACATGGCGGAGATCATAGCGATTCACGGGTTGTCCACCTTGGAGTCGATAGTCGCAGCAGCAGAACACGTCGACGCAGTACGAAGCCGACGGGGTCGTGACGAACGCGATACGGGATACAACAGACCGATCAATGACGCTCGATCGAGGGACGGACCATCGCCCATGGAGATTGGTGCAGTTAACAGTGACGGCTCACAGAAAACGGGATTTAGGGGGAACTGTCAAAACTGCAAAAAGCCGGGACACGTGAAGCGGGACTGCCCACAACTTAAGGAGCGGCAGCACGGAAACAAAAACCGCCAGTAGATAGCGGGTCGCTAGCTGGTGTGGACGCTTCCGAACCCGCCACGTCTACCAACGTAGAGGAGACGACCTTAGAGTAGTCACCTACGCCGAACTAGGTAGACAATGTTGATGCTCCAGTCGTGCTTCTAGGGAAGCTTCGTGGAGTTCCAGTCAAGATTCTCATCGATAGCGGAGCTAGCCACTCGTTTGTTTCATCTTCGTTAGTTAGTCGTCTCCATCTCGAAGCAGATTTGGCAGTCAACTTCAAGGACGCTCGCATGGTAGATGGGACTCCACTTCACATAGGACCAGTAATTCGCAAGTTGCGCGTGGTGCTAGGAGCAATCACGGTTAGACGCGACTTCGACTCTGCGACGCTGGACGGTTACGACTTCATCTTCAGTAGAGATTGGTTACGGACGGTTAGTACTCAGTTCGATTGGGCTCAGGGAAGCTGCAGCGTCAAGGTAGATGGCGAGTTCTGGGAGTTGCCACAGTGGAGCGATGGGGCCACATCATCCACAGCCATCATCAATGCTGTTCGTGTGCGGCAGCTAGTGAAGTGAGCGGCACGGATCTTTGCGGTTTTCCTTGAGGAGGTGGAAGCTGAGGAGGGGAAAGGAGGGAGTGCAGCAGCTGGTGAGAAGGCGACTCTTCCTGCTGAGGTGAGTGCACTGTTAGCAGAGTTCGCAGACGTCTTCCCCGACGAGTTGCCCCCAGGGTTACCTCCCAGCCGAGCAGTAGACCATCAAATAGAGTTGGAGCCGGGGAGCAGGCCAGTAACAAAGCCGCAGTGGAGGTTGAGTCCAGCGGAGACAGAGGAGATGACGCAGCAGGTTAGGCACTTTCTCACGCAGGGGTTCGTACAACCATCTATATCGCCTTGGGCAGCACCGATCCTTTTTGCACCCAAGAAAGACGGAGGGTTACGGATGTGCATAGATTACCGCGCACTGAACGCCGCCACCGTCAAGAATAGGTTCCCAGTGCCGAGAGTAGAAGATCTTCTCGATGCAGTGCAGGGCGCTAGAATCTTCTCCAAGATCGATCTTCGCTTAGGGTATCTTCAGATTCGAGTAGTTCCAGAGGACCAGCACAAGACGGCGTTTCGTACGAAGCAGGGGTTGGTTTAGGGTTCTACCCTTCGGTTTGACCAACGCCCCAGCGACGTTTCAGACGCTCATGAATACAATCCTCTCCGAGTTTCTAGGGTAGTTCGTTGTAGTTTACCTAGATGACATCTTAGTCTTCTCCAAGACGAAAGAGGAGCACGTGCAGCACTTGCACAAGGTGTTGAGATACTAGCGTGACTTAGGCTTAGGAGCCATTGCTAGTGAGTGTCTTAGTAGCTTAGGGGATCACACACACCCATCACCCCCATACCCGCCACCCCCATAGCCTCTGTTCCACGGCTGCACGCGCAGCAGGGAGACGAAGAAGGGGGAGGGGGAAGAGCAGGGGCAGCATACGCACGGGCAGCACACGCACGGGCAGCACAGGCACAGGCAGCAACAGGCAGCAACGGGCAGCACAGGCACGGGCAGCAACAGGCAGCAACGGGCAGCACAGGCACAGGCAGCAACGGGCGGCAACAGGCAGCATAGGCACGGGCAGCAACAGGCAGCACAGGCACGGGCAGCAACGGGCGGCAACGGGCAGCACAGGCTCGGGCAGCAACAGGCGGCAACGGGCAGCACAGGCACGGGCAGCAACGGGCAGCAACGGGCAGCACAAGCACAGGTAGCAACAGGCAGCAATGGGCAGCACAGGCACGGGCAGCAACAGGCAGCAACGGGCAGCACAGGCACAGGCAGCAACGGGCGGCAACAGGCAGCACAGGCACGGGCAGCAACAGGCAGCACAGGCACGAGCAGCAACGGGCGGCAACAGGCAGCACAGGCACGGGCAGCAACGGGCGGCAACGGGCAGCACAGGCACGGGCAGCAACGGGCGGCAACGGGCAGCACAAGCACGGGCAGCAACGGGCGGCAACGGGAAGCACAGGCACAGGCAGCAACAGGCAGCAACGGGCAGCACAGGCACGTGCAGCAACAGGTAGCAACGGGCAGCACAGGCAGGCAGCCGTACCGAGTCCAGGAGCGGAGGCGCATACAGCTGTAAGGTCGGCGCCGTGGGCTGCTGCTGAGGCGGCTTGCGGGGTCCAGGGGCGGCTGCTGAGGTCCAGGGGCGGCTGCACCAGGGGCGGCTGCTCCAGTGGCCAGGGGCGGCTGCTCCAGGGGCGGCTGCTCCAGGGGCGGCTGCTCCAGGGGCGGCGCTGGTGCAAGGTAGGCCCGCGCGCAGCTGCAACGCTTGCGCGGGCGCAGGTGAGGCAGAGGCGGTGGCCAGGGGGGAGGGCGCCGCGACGAGCAGGGACGGCGCCCAAGGGGTGCCGCTACGAGCAGGGGCGACGCCCCAGGGGCGCCGCAACGAGCAGGGGCGGCGTCCAGGGGGCGCCACGACGAGGAGTGGCGTCGCCCCGCGGGTCCCGCAGGGGCGTCGCGACGAGCAAGGCGACGCCGTGCGGGTCCTGCAGGGGCGTCGCGACGAGCAGGAGCGGCGACGCCCGGGTCCCGCAGGTGCGTTGCGACGAGCAGGGACGGCGCTTCGCAGGGCGCCGCGAAGTGGAGGGTACGGGCAGGCAAAACAGGCCCGCGCGTGGACGTGAGGCAGGCGCGCAGGCGGCGTGAGGGCAGGCCACGCGCGGGGCAGGAAGACGCCGTGCGCCCCGAGCACACGGCGGGCACAAAATCGCCGTGCGCCTACGCCGCGCGCCCGAGGCGCGCGGCAGGACGATAGGCAGCGGAAGCAGGAAGGCAGCAGGAAGGTACTTGCTCTGAATACCATGTTGAGATACTAGCGTGACTTACGCTTAGGAGCCATTGCTAGTGAGTGTCTTAGTAGCTTAGGTTTAGGGTTGAAGATGAATGTCGAGAAAGTTGAAAGGAGAGAAATGGGGCTTCACTATAGGTTTGCAAGAACATATAGCAAAGGAACAAAGAAGGTGCACCACCAAACAAAGTTTATAATAACTACACTAACTACAGCTACAGGCAGTTACAGATATATTCTGACACAAGGTTTTCGAGGTCTTGCGGAAGGAGCAGTTGTACGCGAAGCAGTCGAAATGCGAGTTCTTCCTTCCAGAGGTCGAGTTTCTAGGCCATGTCGTATCCGCTAGTGGCATTAGGACCGACCCGAAGAAGATCGCACCAGTACAGGATTGGGTAGCACCGACCTCAGTCAAGGAGTTGCAAAGCTTTCTCGGATTCGCCAATTACTATCGTCGTTTCGTTCAGAGTTACGCATCGATCGTTAGTTCACTCACCGACCTACTTCGGAAGGGCGTAGATTTCGATTGGGGTCCAGCGCAACAGCAGGCGTTCGAGCAGATGAACCAGTCGCTCACGTCTTCACCGACACTGTCGTACCCAGATCCCACTCGCCCGTACGTTGTAGTGACCAACGCATCAGATCGGGCCATAGTAGCAGTGCTTCTCCTTGACCAGGGACGCGGGTTGCTGCCAATCGCGTACGAGTCGCGTAAGCTTAGGGGAGCGGAGTTGAACTATCCGATTCACGACAAGGAAGCGCTTGCGATCATCCATGCGTATAAGGTGTGGAGGTGCTACTTAGAGTGGGCAGATAGTGTTATACGCACGGACCACTGTTCGCTTCGTTTCCTCAAGTCGCAGCCGCAGCTGAGTCGTCGCCAGGCTAGGTGGATGGAGTTCATGAAGGGGAGCTTTCACTACAGGATAGAGTACAAGCCAGGCGTGCGCAACCCAGCAGATCCGCTCACTCGCCCTAGTTGCCAGCTCGCTAGTCTCATAGTCACTGCCGGCCACCCACTTCTCACAGCACTCTTCGAGCACGGTTACACAGTAGATCCCGACTTCACACCGCAGCCGCCCGCAAGAGCAGAGGTGCAGGGTAGTGTCTACATACGGAAGGGTACCACACGGATTTGGGTTCCAGCCTACCGCCCTCTTCGACAGCTCCTTCTCTCAGAGGCGCACGACGTAGTTAGTGCAGGTCACTTCGGAGCAGATAAGACGGCTAAGACGCTTAGTCGCACGTACTACTGGCCCGGGCTTGCAGCAGACGTAGAGGATTACATTCGCTCGTGCGACACGTGTCAGCGTACGAAGTCCTCTCGCCAGCGCAAAGCAGGACTCTTGCAGCCGATTCCACCGCCCGACCGCCCTTGGCAGGTAGTCACAATGGATTTCATCATGGCATTACCGCGCACAGTTAGGGGTCACGACGCCATCTTCGTAGTAGTGGATAAGTTTTCTCGAGCAGCGCACTTCATCCCCACGCACGGCAAGGTGACAGCAGAGGAAGCCGCGACGCTGTTCGTAGATAACGTAGTCCGACTGCACGGGGTTCCAGATTCCATCATCTCAGACCGCGACCCTCGTTTCACTTCGAAGTTTTGGAAGCAGCTTTTCGCACTGTTTGGGACTCGCTTAGCCATGTCATCTGCGTACCATCCAGAGACAGACGGACAGACCGAGCGTGTGAACCAGACCTTGGAATAGATTCTTCGCAGCATCACGATGCACAACGCAGCCGCATGGGACAAGAAGCTGAGCATGGCCGAGTTCGCCTACAACAACATGCACCACTCGTCTGCACGCATGTCACCGTTCTTCGCACTGTACGGTCAGCACCCTAATGTCCCCACTCGTATCGATCTCACACCCACAGTCCCTCGTGCGGACAATTTCCACCAGCATCTCACCTTCATTCACGATCACGTGAGGAAGCACCTTGAGCTCGCAAATGCACGCATGGCACGCACCACCAACCACAGTCGTCATGAGGTGTCGTTCACAGTCGGCGACCGTGTTTTGCTTGATAGCCGCAACCTCCGACTGCCACAGGACAGCAAGCTTCGCCCCTCACTTCACTGGTCCATTCGTCATTGAGCGTGCACTAGGACCAGTCGCATACCGCCTTCGCCTTCCCGCTCATATCCGCATGCACCTGTCATTCCACGTGTCGCTGCTTCGTCCTTACACCGATCCCAACGCCACCTTCTCGGGCCGTGATCGCACTCCACTGCCGGTAGTTGTTGACACCGACGAGCTGGACTACCAAATCCAGCGCATCCTCAGGCACCGTCGCCGTCTTGTCTCTTTCATCGACTTCTTGGTTCGTTGGCATGGTTTCGACGCAGCAGACGACAGCTGGGTTCCTTCGTCCTCGCTGTCTCCCGACAACGCTTGCCTCCAAGCGTACCTCCAGTCTGCAGGCGCCGCGGACGTCGCCTCCTTGGGAAGGGGGTAGTGTTAAGGGGGGATTTACTGTTCACTTTGAACAGTACTTTCTAACTCACCCTAATCCTGATCTTCCTAGATTTCCTAGTGCCATGTCGCACTCTACTTTCTTTGCCTTCTAGTTCCTAGTCCCACAACCCACTTTCCCACAATTGCTCTTGCATGCTTTCGCACCTCCGCACTAGTGACACTCGCTACCGTGCTGCGCTTCCTGCTGACTTCTGCGCCAAGAACCCCCCCCCCCCATGTACATCACTCTCTACTACATAGTCACTCGCCTCCCTGACTCCCTTCGCGTAGTCAGGGACCACTTCCTCTCAGTCTGTCCCACCACTCTCACTGTTGACCTCCTCGAGAAGTCCCTTCTAGCGGCTGAGAAGAGCAAAGTCGCTGTAGGGGCCTCTCGTGGTGACCCGCGCACCCCCATCTTTGAGGGGTGCTCCCCCTCCCCCCTTCTGCCCTCTGTTGCCTCTGCTGCTACGGCCGACCTCCTTGGTCTTGAGTCGGTCGGTGCGGCGTCCGCCCCTAGCGGGAGACGCCGCTCTGGCAAGGGCAAGGGGGGCAAAGGCGTTGGAGGAGCGAGCGGGAGCGGTGGAGGTGGAGGCGGCGGGGGGAGTGGGGGTGGCGGTGCGAGTGGAGGTGGGGGAGGAGGTGTCGGTGGAGGCAGCGGAGGCGGCAGCGGCGGTGGTGGTGGGAGCGGGGGTGGCGGAGGTGGTGGCGGTGGAGGCGGCGGCGGAGGCGGCAGTGGTAGCGGAGGCGGCGGAGGCGGCGAAGGCGGCGGGGGTGGCGGTGGAGCTGGTCGCGGGTCTACACAGAGGAGTGGTTCCGGTGGTGGCCAGCGCCAGCAGCAGCAGCGCGGTCGTGAGACCCTGTCCCCTCAGCAGCTCCGTGAGTGGTACACTGCACGCCAGCGGGGTGGGGGTTTTGGTCCGTGCACCTACGTCCTGCGCACCGGCGACCGTGCGGGTGAGCAGTGTGGGGGTGCGCACCCCACCCAGCGCTGCTTTAGCCGTCTGACAGACGCGTGGCGTCGCCCGTTCCCAGAGGCCACAGAGATCCCTCGCTGGGGCGAGCTGTCTAGGGCGGGAGTTGCTATCTATGATCTTGATTTTGATGCTATTATTTCTGCCATGTATGCTGTATCCATTAGTGATGACGGTGACTGTTACCGGTGTTTCCCGCCCGATCCGAGCATTGGGACTGCTGCTCTAGGTACTGGTGAGGCTGCTGCCCTAGGTGCTTGTGACGCTGCTGCTCTAGGTGCTAGTGCGTCTGCGTCCTCAGGTACTGGTGAGTCTGCGCTCTCAGGTACTGCGTCGGCTTCGGCCTCCCTCACCTTCACCCTTGACTCTGGAGCTTCTCGCTCCTTCTTTCGGGACCGCACCACACTCACGCCGCTTAGTCGGCCCGTTGCGGTGTCTCTGGCTGTCCCCTCTGCGGGTCCTGTCCTGTCTCACTTCTCCACAGTCCTTCCGTGTCCGGCGGCTCCCTCTGGCACCCTGTCTGGTCTCTACCTCCCCTCGTTCTCTACAAACCTGGTGAGTGGTGCTGACCTACAGGATGGGGGAGTACACTAGTTCACTCCTGCGCGTCAGCGGGTAACGCACTGCACAGAGGCTAGCACAGGCCGACACCTGGCTACGTTTACCTGTCACTCGGGGTCGAGCCTGTACACACTGACCACTGCGTCTCCTCCAGTTGCTGCATCGGGTCAGGTGTTTGCTGCAGCGTCCAGGTCTGGTCCTGAGTCTGCCCCCTGTTCGTGTCGTCTCCTGTCTCATGAGACTCTCCTCTGGCACCACCGTCTTGGTCACCCCTCTCTGCTTCGGCTCAGAGGCATGGCCTCCCGTCTTCTTGTTTCTGGTCTCCCCCGGTCCCTCCCTCCCCTTCCTCAGGGCCCTGGCCCAACCTGTGTCCCCTGTATCGAGGGGCGCCAGCGGGCTGCCCCTCACTCCTCCCAGTTTCCTCCGACAGAGGCCCCGCTGCAGACGCTTCACATGGACGTGTGGGGCCCAGCCCGCGTCCGTGGACAGGGTCACGAGCGCTACTTCCTGCTCGTTGTTGACGACTACTCGCGTTACACCGCGGTCTTCCCCTTGCGCAGCAAGGGTGATGTCACTGAGGTGCTGATCGACTGGATCCGCGCAGCTCGTCTCCAGCTCAGGCAGAGCTTTGGCTCGGACTTTCCTGTTCTGCGTCTACACTCGGACAGAGGCGGAGAGTTTTCCTCTGGCCTTCTGAGAGCCTACTGTCGTGCACGAGGCATCCGTCAGACCTTCACGCTTCCGGACTCCCCGCAGCAAAATGGGATTCCTGAGCGCCGCATTGGCATGGTCATGGATGTCGCTCGTACGTCTATGATGCATGCGGCTGCTCCTTATTTTCTGTGGCCGTCTGCGGTGAGGTACGCGGCGCATCAGATCAACCTACACCCCAGGGTCTCCAGGCCGGAGACCTCCCCAGCCTTGCTGTGGACGGGGAAGGTTGGCGATGCGTCGGCGTTCCGGGTCTGGGGATCTCGGGCGTTTGTCCGCGACTTGTCTGCGGACAAGCTGTCCCCTCGTGCTGCTCCTTGCGTCTTCCTGGGGTTCCCCCCTGACGCGCCGGGGTGGTAGTTCTACCACCCCACCTCTCGCCGTGTTCTGTCCTCCCAGGACGTCACGTTTGACGAGTCAGTCTCCTACTACCGTCTCTTCCCCTACCGCACTCCGTCCCTCCCCCCCCCCCCCCCCCGCTCTTCCTTGTACCAGGTCCCCCCCCGGTAGACCCCCTCCCCCATCAGGGTCCTGCCCCTTCAGGTGTGTCCCAGGTAGACGCAGTCGAGCCTGTCAAGGTTTCTGGTGACTCTAGTGCTGCTGGGGATGCTAAGCCTGGGGGTGCTGAGCCTGGGGGTGCTGCGAGGGGTGCTGAGCCTGGGGGTGCTGAGCGTGGGGGTGCTGAGCCTGGGGGTGCTGAGCGTGGGGGTGCTGAGCCTGGGGGTGCTGAGCCTGGGGGTGCTGAGCCTGGGGGTGCTGAGCCTGGGGGTGCTGAGCTTGGAGGTGCTACGCCTGGAGGTTCTGCGGTTGCTTCGTCTCTGCGGGAGCAACTCTCTCCACAGGAGCTGCGCGAGTGGTTTGCCCGGCGCTGGAGCCGTGCTGCTGGTGCTAGAGGTTCTTCGACTACTGAGGGTGCTGCTGTCGCGGGTCCCGGAGGTGCTCGTACTGGGAGTACTGGAGCTGCTGGGCCTACGGGTTCGACTGGAGCTGGTGCTGCTGAGGGTGTTGGCGCTGAGAATACCGTTGGCGGTCCTGCTGGGGGTACTCTTGGTGCTGCTGGAGGTTCTGGAGCTACTGGAGGTGCTGCTGGAGCGGGTGCTCCTGCTGGGGGTACTGGTGCTGTCCCTGCTGTGTCTGGCGTCGCCACGCGGCCTCGACCGTACTTCGTTCCACTCCTGCAGCAGGTTCTTAGTCTTCCACCTTCTACTGGTCCTCCTCCTCCCTTAGAGTGTCCACAGCCTGTCCCGTCCCAGCTATAGTTGCAGCCTACCTCCCCTTTGCCTGCTCCTTCTCCCTACACTGGTCCTACTGGAGGTCTTGCTGAGCGTCGTGAGCCTGCGTCTTGCCCTACGTCGCCTGTCCGTGCTGCTCGCGCTAGTGGTCATGGTTTGCGTCAGCGTCCTCCTCCTGTCCCTGGCACGCACCGGATGTCTCTGCGTCCGTCCACTACTCCTCTGCGTGCCCCTTTGCCTTCTCCTCCTGAGTCCTCTCTTCCTACTCTTGCTGACCCGCAGTCGGACTCTCTTCGTGCTGCCAGTTCTACTGTCACGCGTCTCCTGGCTACTGTCGTCATTGATCCTTCTTTCGAGTCCACTGCTGCGTCTGCCCTAGTTGCTGAGCTCGTCGACTTTGCTGCTCGCTGTCGCCTAGACTACGCTGCTAGTCTTGTAGCTGAGTCTGAGTCTCTCTGTCCTCCGTCCGTCGGGGGTGAGTGTGCCCTCGGCACGGACGTCCTTGAGGACAGGCAGGAGGAGTTCCAGTGTCTGGCAGCTGCTTCACCTCATCTCGTGTCCGTACTGCTTACCCCTGAGGGAGACCCGGATGCACTTGACATCCCGACTCCGCGCTCCTACGCGGAGGCGATAGAGGGTCCCTACTCCTCTCAGTGGCAGGCAGCTATGGACGCAGAGATGGCTTCCTGGAAGTCCACAGGCACCTACGTTGACGAGGTTCCCCCGCCTGGGGCGAACATCGTCAGTGGCATGTGGATCTTCAGAGTGAAGCGGCCGCCGGGTTCTCCGCCTGTCTTCAAGGCACGTTACGTGGCTCGTGGCTTCAGTCAGCGGCAGGGAGTTGACTACTTTCAGACCTTCTCTCCCACCCCGAAGATGACCACTCTTCGGGTACTGCTGCACGTTGCTGCTCACCGTGAGTACGAGCTGCACTCTCTCGACTTTAGCACAGCTTTCTTGCAGGGCCGCCTGCACGAGGAGATCTGGCTGCGCCGCCCACCTGGCTTCACTGGGTCGTTCCCTCCTGGTACCCAGTGGAGCCTCCGCCGTCCAGTTTACGGTCTCCGCCGGGCGCCACGTGAGTGGCACGACATACTGAAGACTACACTTGCGGCTCTTGGGTTTGCTACTTCTACTGCCGACCCGTCGCTGTTTCTACGCACCGACACCTCTTTGCCGCTGTTCTACATCCTCGTGTACGTCGACGACTTGGTCTTTGCCACAGCTGACACTGCTGGACTCGCCTACATGAAGTCCGAGCTGAAGAAGAGACACACGTGCACAGACCTGGGTGAACTGCGCAGCTAACTTGGCTTGCAGATCACCCGGGACAGAGCACGCCGCACCATTACCCTGACTCAGTCACACATGGTGCAGCAGGTGCTTCAGCGCTTCAACTTCACGTACTCCTCGCCTCAGGCCACTCCTCTGCCTACTCGCCACTCGCTCTCAGCTCTGCCTTCGGATGAGTCCGTAGAGTCGAGTGGCCCGTATCCAGAGCTTGTTGGCTGCCTCATGTACCTGATGACCTGCACACGACCTGACCTTGCATACCCTCTTAGCATTCTTGCACGCTATGTTGCTCCTGGGAGACACCGACCATAGCACATGGCTGCAGCGAAGAGGGTGTTGCGCTACTTGTGCAGTACGTCGGGCATGGGGCTAGCGCTTGGAGGGCGGAGTCCAGTGGTCCTCACTGGGCACGCAGACGCTTCTTGGGCTGACGACCAAGCTACGCAGCGGTCGTCACAGGGTTACACCTTCAGTCTTGGTTCCGGCTCCGTCTCGTGGCGGGCTACTCGTTCGTCATCTGTTCTCGGCTCCAGTTGTTAGGCTGAGATCTACGCAGGGGCCATGGCTGCACAGGAGCTTCGCTGGCTCACCTACCTGCTGACTGACCTCGGAGAGCCGCCTCGTTCTCCTCCAGTCCTGTACGTAGACAACAAGGCCATGCTGGCCTTGTGTCGAGAGCAGAGACTGGAGCACAGAACAAAGCACATTGCTCTCCGCTACTTTCTTGCTCGTGAGCTACAGCAGCGTGGTCAGTTGCGGCTTACGTACGTGGCCTCCGAGGCCAACACTGCTGATGTCTTCACCAAGGCACTTGCGCCTTGTGATCATCAGCGCTTCTGCACCCAGTTGGGTCTTGTACCTGTCTTGCCTCACTTGCTCACCTCTTGACCTTGTTTGTACTGTTACATATATATATACATGCTCTTGCTTGTCTAGCCTTATGTATATATGTACTCCTGCATGTGAACTGGCCTTGTGGCCTTGTACTTGTGCTCGGAATGTGTGGTGACTTTGTGATCCACCCTGAGCTTTGCTTTGTTTTGCTTTGCTTGACTGGTCTTGTGACCCCTTGTTCTCCCCCACTTTGCGTATGGGGGTGTGTCAGAACATTATAGCTTATGCTTTTGTGTAGGCTGTAGTGGGGTATCCCATAGGGGGTACAGCCCAATTAGGGTTAGTACTTGTACCCTCTTCACTCATAGTTCATTCATTCTCGTTCTCACTTTCTCACCACAACCCACTTTCCCACAATTGCTCTTGCATGGTATATCAACATTGTTTGTATTCCCTCATATCAATCAATTCTCATTCAACTCTTTACTTAGTTACTTCATCGCCTATTTCGCCGACACTCTCTTTCGCCAATGTCTTCCGCCGCGTTTATCCTAGACTTAGTCTCCTGCTAATCTTTAGCGGATTTAGGCCAGCGGGCCTAACATGGCACCTGGGATTGGTGCACGAACACACAGACACACACACACACACACACACACACACACACACACACACACACACACACACCACACACACACACACACCACACACACACACACACACACACACACACACACACACACACACACACACACACACACACACACACACACACACACACACACACACACACACACACACACACACACACACACACACACACACACACACACACACACACACACACACACACACACACACACACACACACACACACACACACACACACACACACACACACACACACACACACACACACACACACACACACACACACACACACACACACACACACACACACACACACACACACACACACACACACACACACACACACACACACACACACACACACACACACACACACACACACACACACACACACACACACACACACACACACACACACACACACACACACACACACACACACACACACACACACACACACACACACACACACACACACACACACACACACACACACACACACACACACACACACACACACACACACACACACACACACACACACACACACACACACACCACACACACACACACACACACACACACACACACACACACACACACACACACACACACACACACACACACACACACACACACACACACACACACACACACACACACACACACACACACACACACACACACACACACACACACACACACACACACACACACACACACACACACACACACACACACACACGCACACACACACGCACACACACACACACACACACACACACACACACAATGAGAATTACTTCAATGACTACCTTACGATACTTGTGATATGCATGTGGCTGCGTGCTCCGTCTATGTGGTAATTTTTTTGCCTACTTGAGGTACATTCCGCTGTGGACAGTGTCCCAATCGATGTGTCCCAATCGAGTGTACCACTCCGAACCGAACTAAACCAGAGACGCGAAAATTTTGAAACTAGGGTGCAATTTGGTGTAATACGATGCAGTGCGGTAGAAACGATTGAGACACTTTTGTGAAACAAGTGAACAGGAATGAGTGATGACTAAGTCAGAGTTGGGTACAAATACAACCCTAGAAAGCTGTACCCCATATGTGCTACCCCACTATAGCCTACAAACATGCATCAGCTATAATACTCTGACACACCCCCATAGGCTAAGTGTGGGAGAACAAGGGGTCACAAGACCAGTCAAGCAAAGCAAAGCAAAGCAAGCTCAGGGTGGATCACAAAGTCACCACACAGTCCGAGCACAAGAGCAGGGCCAGAGGCCAGTTCACATGCAGGAGTACAGACATATATATAAAACTAGACAAGCAAGAGCAGGTATATATATATGTCACAGTACAAGTGAAGTCAAGAGGAGAGCAAGTGAGGCAAGACAGGTACAAGACCCAGCTGGGTGCAAAAGCGCTGATGGTCACAAGGCGCGAGTGCCTTGGTGAACACATCAGCAGTGTTGGCCTCAGAGGCCACGTACGCAAGTCGCAACTGACCACGCTGCTGCAGCTCACGAGCAAGGAAGTAGCGGAGAGCAATGTGCTTCGTTCTGTGCTCCAAGCGCTGCTCTCGACACAAGGCCAGCATGGCCTTGTTGTCTACGTACAGCACTGGAGGAGAACGAGGCGGCTCTCCAAGGTCAGTCAGCAGGTAGGTGAGCCAGCGAAGCTCCTGTGCAGCCATGGCCCCGGCGTAGATCTCAGCCTCACAACTGGAGCCGAAAACCGAAGACGAGCGAGTAGACCGCCACGAGACAGAGCCGGAACCAAGGCTGAAGGTGTAACCCTGTGACGACCACTGCGTAGCCTGGTCGTCAGCCCAAGAAGCGTCCGCGTGGCCGGTAAGGACCACTGGACTCCGCCCTCCAAGCACTAGCCCCATGCCCGACGTACTGCACAGGTAGCGCAATACCCTCTTCGCTGCAGCCATGTGCTCCGGTCTGTGTCTCCCAGGAGCAACATAGCGTGCAAGAATGCTCAGAGGGTATGCAAGGTCAGGTCGTGTGCAGGTCATCAGGTACATGAGGCAGCCAACAAGCTCTGCATACGGACCACTCGACTCTACGGACTCATCCGAAGGCAGAGCTGAGAGTGAGTGGCGAGTAGGCAGAGGAGTGGCCTGAGGCGAGGAGTACGTGAAGCCGAAGCGCTGAAGGACCTGCTGCACCATGTGTGACTGAGTCAAGGTAATGGTGCGGCGTGCTCTGTCCCGAGTGATCTGCAAGCCAAGGTAGCTGCGCAGTTCACCCAGGTCTGTGCACGTGTGTCTCTTCAGCAGCTCGGACTTCACGTAGGCGAGTCCAGCAGTGTCCGCTGTGGCAAAGACCAAGTCGTCGACGTACACGAGGATGTAGAACGGCGGCAGGGAAGTGTCGGTGCGAAGAAACAGCGACGGGTCAGCAGTAGAAGGAGCAAACCCAAGAGCCGCAAGCGTAGTCCTCAGTGTGTCGTGCCACTCACGCGGTGCCTGGCGGAGACCGTAGACTGGCCGTCGGAGGCTCCACTGGGTGCCAGGAGGGAAAGTCCCAGTGAAGCCAGGTGGACGGCGAAGCCAGATCTCCTCGTGCAGGCTACCCTGCAAGAACGCAGTGCTGAAGTCGAGAGAGTGAAGCTCGTTGTCGCGCTGAGCGGCTATGTGCAGCAGCACCCGAAGAGTAGTCATCTTCGGGGTGGGAGAGAAGGTCTGAAAGTAGTCAACTCCCTGCCGCTGACTGAAGCCACGAGCAACGTACCGTGCCTTGAAGACAGGTGGAGAGCCCGGCGGCCGCTTCACCCTGAAGATCCACATGCCACTGACGATGTTCGCCCCAGGAGGGGGAACCGCGTCAACGTAGGTGCCTGTGGACTTCCAGGAAGCCATCTCTGCATCCATAGCTGCCTGCCACTGAGAGGAGTAGGGACCCTCTACGGCCTCCGCGTAAGAACGCGGAGTCGGGATGTCTAGTGCATCCGGGTCTCCCTCAGGGGCAAGCAGTACAGACGCGAGATGAGGTGAAGCAGCCGCTAGACACTGTAACTCCTCCTGCCTGTCCTCTAGGACGTCCGTGCCAAGAGCACACTCACCCCCGACGGACGGAGGACAGACAGACGCAGACTCAGCAACAAGACGAGCAGCGTAGTCGAGACGACAGCGAGCAGCAAAGTCGACGAGCTCAGCGACAAGGGCAGACGCAGCAGTGGACTCAAACGAGGGGTCAGTGACGACAGTAGCAAGGAGACGCGTGACAGTAGGAATGGCAGCACGAAGAGAGTCCGACTCAGGGTTGGCAAGCGCAGGAAGAGAGGACTCAGGAGGAGAAGGCAAAGGGGCACGCAGAGGAGCAGTGGACGGACGCAAAGACATCCGGTGCGTGCCAGGGACAGGAGGAGGACGCTGACGCGAACTGCGACCACTAGCGCGAGCAGCACGAACAGGCGACGCGGGACGAGACGCAGGCTCACGACGCTCAGCAAGACCTCCAGTAGGACCAGTGTAAGGAGAGGGAGCAGGCAGTGGAGAGGAAGGCTCCAGCAGGGACTGCGACTGGACAGGTGGTGGACCCTCTACTAGAGGAGAAAGACCAAGAACTTGCTGCAGGAGCGGAACGAAGTACGGCCGAGGCCGCGCGGCAGCTCCAGACTCAGCAGGGACAGCACCACCACCCTCAGCGACAGCACCAGCGCCACCCACACCTCCAGCGGCAGGACCAACAGCAGTAGGCTCAGCACCAACGCCCTCAGCAGCTCCAGCTCCAGGAGGACCCGCAGGTCCAGCAGCTCCGGGACCGGCAGCACCCGCACCCTCGACGGTCGAAGAAGCTCCAGCTCCAGCTCCAGCAGCACCTCCAGACGCAGCAGCACGCCTCCAGCGGCGAGCGAACCACTCGCGCAGCTCCTGTGGAGAGAGGGGCTCCCGGCGAGACGCAGCAGCAGGAGAAACCCCAGGCTCAGCAGCTCCAGACGCAGCACCCCCAGGCTCAGCAGCTCCCAGCACAGCACCCCCAGGCTCAGCAGCTCCCGACCCAGCACCCCCAGACCCAGCACCTCCAGGCACAGCACCCCCCGGCTCAGCACCTCCAGGCTCCGCACCCTCCGCAGTAGCACCCTCAGGCCCAGCACCCCCAGCAGTAGCACCCCCAGGCTCAGCACCCCCGCGCACAGCACCCCCAGAGTCAGCACCCCCAGGCTCAGCACCCGCAGCAGCACCAGAGTCACCAGTAACCTCGACCGGGTCAACGGCGTCTACCTGGGACACACCTGAGGGGGCAGGAACTTGAGGGGGGAGGGGGTCTACCGGGGGGGGAACCGGCACAAGGAAGTCCGGGGGAGGGGGGAGGGAAGGAGTGCGGTAGGGGAAGAGACGGTAGAAGGGGACTGACTCGTCGAACGTGACGTCCTGGGAGGACAGAACACGACGAGAGGAGGGGTGGTAAAACTGCCACCCTGGGGCGTCACTGGGGAAGCCAACGAAGACACAGGGAGCAGCACGAGGGGACAGCTTGTCCGCAGACAAGTCGCGGACAAACGCCCGAGATCCCCAGACACGGAACACAGACGCATCGCCAACCTTCCCCGTCCACAGCAAGGCTGGGGACATCGCAGGCCGAGAGACCCGGGGGTGAAGGTTGAGCTGATGTGCCGCGTACCTCACCGCAAACGGCCACAGAAAATGGGGGGCAGCCGCATGCATCATGGACGTACGAGCGACATCCATGACCATGCCAATGCGGCGCTCAGCAATCCCATTTTGCTGTGGTGAGTCCGGAAGCGTGAAGGTCTGGCGGATCCCCCGTGCACGACAGTAGTCCCGCAGAAGGCGAGAAGAGAACTCTCCGCCTCTGTCCGAGTGCAGACGCAGAATAGGAAAGTCCGAGCCAAAGCTCTTCCTGAGCTGGAGACAAGCCTCGCGGATCCAGTCGATCAGCACCTCAGTGACCGCACCCTTGCTGCGCAAGGGGAGGACTGTGGTGTAACGCGAGTAGTCGTCAACCACCAACAGGAAGTAGCGCTCGTAACCCTGCCCACGGACGGGGGCTGGGCCCCACACATCCATGTGAAGCGTCTGCAGGGGAGCCTCTGTCGGGGGGAAGTGGGAGGAGTGAGGAGTAGCCCGGAGGCGACCCTCGACACAGGGGACACAGGAAGGTCCTGGCCCGGAGGGGAGAGGAGGGAGAGACTGGGGAAGACCAGAGACAAGGACACGGGAAGCCATGCTCCGAAGACGGGGCAAGGAGGGGTGGCCAAGACGGTGGTGCCACAGGAGAGTCTCGTGAGACAGGAGGCGACAAGAACAGGGGGCAGACTCAGGACCTGACCGGGACGCAGCAGCAAGCACCTGACCCGACGCAGCCACCTGACCAGACGCAGGGACAGGAGGAGACTCAACGGTCAGGGTGTAGAGACTCGACCCCGGCCGACGCGAGAACGTGGCCAGGTGTCGGCCTGTGCGTGCCTCCGTGCAGTGGGTCACCCGCTGACTCGCAGGAGTGAACTGGTGAACCCCCACATCCTGCAGGTCCGCTCCACTCACCAAGTTCGTAGAGAACGAGGGAAGGTACAGACCAGACAGGGTGCCCAAAGGGGCAGCCGGACACGGGAGGACAGTGGAGAAGTGAGACAGGACAGGACCCCCAGAGGGGTCAGCAAGGGAGACCGCAACCGGCCGGCCGAGCGGCGTAAGGGTAGTGCGGTCTCGAAAGAAGGAGCGAGAAGCCCCGGAGTCAAGTGTGAAAGTGAGGGAGGACGAGGACGACGCAGTACCTGAGAGCGCAGTCTCACCAGTACCTGAGAGCACAGACGCACTGGCACCTAGAGCAGCAGCCTCACAAGCACCTAGCGCAGCAGTACCAATGCCCGGGTCGGGCTGGAAACACCGGTAACCCTCATTCTCCTCACTATAATCCACAGCATACATAGCAGCAAGGATAGCATCAAAATCAAGATCAAAGATCGCTACACCAGCCCTTAGAAGCTCATCCCAGCGAGGGATCTCACTAGCCCCAGGGAACTGCTGACGCCAAGCGTCCGTCAGGCGGCCAAAGCAGCGCTGGGTGGCGTGGGCACCCCCACACTGCTCACCCGCGCGGTCGCCGGAACGAAGAACGTAGGTGCAGGGACCAGTACCCCCACCCCTCTGACGCCCAGCGTACCACTCACGAAGCTGCTGAGGCGGAGGGATGTCCCGCGAGCGCTGCTGCTGCTGCCGCTGCGAGCGCTGGCCACCACCACCGCCGCTACGCTGCTGGGTACCACCTCGACCAGCTCCACCTCCTCCACCACCACCGCCTCCTCCGCTGCCGCCTCCACCGCCTCCACCTCCGCCGCCTCCACCTCCGCCGCTGCCTCCACCACCACCGCTGGCACCACCACCACCGTCTCCGCCGCTGCTGCCACCACCACCACCACCCCCGCCACTAGTCCCGCCGCCACCCCCACTCCCTCCGCCGCCACCGCCGCCACCGCCACCGCCCCCTCCAGCTCCACCCGCGCCCTTGCCCCCCTTGCCCTTGCTGGAGCGACGTCTCCCACTAGGGGTAGACGCCGCGCCGACAGACTCAAGACCAAGCAGGTCGGCAGCAGCAGCAGAGGCAACAGAGGGCAGCAAGGGGGAAGGAGAGCACCCCTCAAAGATGGGGGTGCGAGGGTCACCACGAGAAGCACCTACAGCGACTATGCTCTTCTCCGCTGCGAGGAGGGCCTTCTCGAGGAGGTCGACGGTGAGGGTGGTGGGACAGACTGCGAGAAAGTGGTCCCTGACGACGCGAAGGGAGTCAGGGAGGCGCGCGACTACGTAGTAGAGAGCGATGTACATGGGGGGTGGGTTCTTAGCGCAGAACTCAGCAGGAAGGGCGGCGCGGTAGCGAGTGTCACTAGTGCGGAGGTGCGTAATGAGGTCAGCAACAGTGGGAAAGGCAGAGAGGTCAGGAAAGAGGTAGGGAAGCATGAGACGGCTCAGTGCAGCAGTGGCAGGGGAGGAGTAGCGCGCAACTACAGCGTCGTACAAGGTCTGAGCACTCTTGTACTGACTAAAGTGCGCACGCTCAGAGGTAGGGAGGTGGCGACGCACAGCAAGACGTGCAGCAGCATCGCGGGTGGCCCACTGAGAGCGGACAGTGGGATCAGCATCAGCAGCAGGAGCAGGAGAGGCGCCAGAGGTGAGGTCAAAGAGAGAAAGGTCGTCAGCCCTGTCGCACTGTAAGAACAGCTGCAGGTCGTCTAACCAGACCTCAAAATCAATGGCGCGACCCTCAGCGTCAAAAGCTAGGACACTAGGGGTAGCCATGGCGACGACAGCGACGCAGTGCAAGCAGTAGGGAAAGAGCTCGCAGTGTCAGTGGGACTGTGCTCACCAGGCAGGGCAGGTCGTGCAGCTCTGCAGAAAGGCGGCTCAGCGACCGGGCGGCTCGGGTGCACAGCGGCTCGGCTCCCGGGCGGCTGGGCGGCTGGGCGGCTCGGGCGCAGGGCGGCTCGGCTCCCGGGCGGCTCGGCGGCAGGGCGGCTCGGGTGCAGGGCGGCTCGGCTCCCGGGCGGCTCGGCGGCAGAGCGGCTCGGGTCCCGGGCGGCTCGGCGTTGGGCGGCTCGGCTCCCGGGCGGTTCGGCTGCTGGGGCGGCTCTGCTGCTGGGGCGGCTCGGCCGGGAGATGCAGGGGCGGGGCCGTCAGGTGCAGCGGCGGGTCGACCGGTGCAGCGGCGGGCCGGCAGGTGCGGCGGCGGGGCCGTAGGGTGCAGCGGCAGGCCGACCAGGTGGGGCGGCGGGCCGTAGGGTGCAGCGGCGGGCCGTAGGGTGCAGCGGCGGGCCGGCAGGTGCAGCGGCGGGGCCGTCAGGTGAAGCGGCGGGCCGCTGGGTGCAGCGGCGGGCCGGCAGGTGCAGCGGCGGGCCGGCAGGTGCAGCGGCGGGGCCGTCAGGTGAGGCGGCGGGCCGTAGGGTGCAGCGGCGGGCCGTAGGGTGCAGCGGCGGAGCCGGCGGTGGGGCCGCGTCAGTGGAGGCGGCGGGGCCGCGTCAAGCAGGCGGCGGGGCCGCGACGAAGCGGGCGGCAGGGCCGCGTCAGAGCCGGCGGCGGGGCCGCGCCAAGCAGGCGGCGGGGCCGCGATCAGGAGGGGTGGCGGGGCCGCGTCTGAGGGACAGCGGGGCCGCGAGGGAAATGGCGACCCGAGGGGTCGCTAAAAAAAAAAAAAAAAAGCCTACAAACATGCATCAGCTATAATACTCTGACAACTTTTGATTGGGACATGTCCAGCGCGGAATGTACCCTTGTTGGCTGTGTATCCTGTAATACGTATATTAGTATGATGATTTTAAATAATGATTGCATAATGCATGAATATGATGCATAGTAGAATGCATATTAGTATGATACATGCTACTGCAAATATTAGGCCCTCAGATTCACTTTTAGGCACGTAAGGGTATTAGGGTCGCTCTGCCCCTAGACCCTGATTGTCAGGGTTGCCTAAAAAAAAAGCCTGAAAGTTCAGTGTTACGGTACTTCAAAAAAATATGTCTGATGCATTAGTGTTCCCTACAGAAAAAGGCTGAGGGTACATTCCGCTGTGGACCATGTCCGAATCGATTGGGACGCGTACGTACAGCATATGCTGCCAGGTGTCAGAATGGCGGGCCGCTAGTCGTTGTTGCCAAATGTATTTATCATTGGGTGACGTGAAACACGGAACATTCGCCAGCTAATTGCAACACACCCCAGCAGTCGCACGCGGTGCCAAATGTCAACTCATGCAGCATGTATCTGGACCACATTGGAAAAACCCCCTTATCCCCAACAACGCGTACACAGCTTCGTGATTGGTCGATTGGACACTCCCGGAATTATTGACAGGCGTCGGTGAATGTGCTGCGCAAGGACGAGTGGGTCAAATTGTTCTCTGACCAATCACAGTCGATCGCATATAATTGTCGCGCGTCTGTGCAGGAGTCGCAATACATTGATCGATTGGGACATGCAGACTCGAAACATTTGAGCGCGACTCAGGCTAAAATCGATTGGGACATATCGATTGGGACATGGTCCACAGCGGAATGTACCCTGATACTAGTGTGAGAATAAGCAAACAGGAATGGATCAACTAGAAGTGAAAAGAGTACAAGTAGTAAACCCTAGAATTGTGTACCCCCTATAGGCTAACCCACTGTAGCCTACACAAGTATCACATATATAATGTTTGACACACCCCCATAGGCAAAGTGGGGGAGAACAAGGGGTCACAAGACCAGTCAAGCAAAGCAAAGCAAGCTCAGGGTGGATCACAAAGTCACCACACAGTCCGAGCACAAGAGCAGGGCCAGAGGCCAGTTCACATGCAGGAGTACAGACATATATATAAAACTAGACAAGCAAGAGCAGGTATATATATATGTCACAGTACAAGTAAAGTCAAGAGGAGAGCAAGTGAGGCAAGACAGACACAAGACCCAGCTGGGTGCAAAAGCGCTGATGATCACAAGGCGCGAGTGCCTTGGTGAACACATCAGCAGTGTTGGCCTCAGAGGCCACGTACGCAAGTCGCAACTGACCACGCTGCTGCAGCTCACGAGCAAGGAAGTAGCGGAGAGCAATGTGCTTCGTTCTGTGCTCCAAGCGCTGCTCTCGACACAAGGCCAGCATGGCCTTGTTGTCTACGTACAGCACTGGAGGAGAACGAGGCGGCTCTCCAAGGTCAGTCAGCAGGTAGGTGAGCCAGCGAAGCTCCTGTGCAGCCATGGCCCCGGCGTAGATCTCAGCCTCACAACTGGAGCCGAGAACCGAAGACGAGCGAGTAGACCGCCACGAGACAGAGCCGGAACCAAGGCTGAAGGTGTAACCCTGTGACGACCGCTGCGTAGCCTGGTCGTCAGCCCAAGAAGCGTCCGCGTGGCCGGTAAGGACCACTGGACTCCGCCCTCCAAGCACAAGCCCCATGCCCGACGTACTGCACAAGTAGCGCAATACCCTCTTCGCTGCAGCCATGTGCTCTGGTCTGTGTCTCCCAGGAGCAACATAGCGTGCAAGAATGCTCAGAGGATATGCAAGGTCAGGTCGTGTGCAGGTCATCAGGTACATGAGGCAGCCAACAAGCTCTGCATACGGACCACTCGACTCTACGGACTCATCCGAAGGCAGAGCTGAGAGTGAGTGGCGAGTAGGCAGAGGAGTGGCCTGAGGCGAGGAGTACGTGAAGCCGAAGCGCTGAAGGACCTGCTGCACCATGTGTGACTGAGTCAAGGTAATGGTGCGGCGTGCTCTGTCCCGAGTGATCTGCAAGCCAAGGTAGCTGCGCAGTTCACCCAGGTCTGTGCACGTGTGTCTCTTCAGCAGCTCGGACTTCACGTAGGCGAGTCCAGCAGTGTCCGCTGTGGCAAAGACCAAGTCGTCGACGTACACGAGGATGTAGAACGGCGGGAGTGAAGTGTCGGTGCGCAGAAACAGCGACGGGTCAGCAGTAGAAGGAGCAAACCCAAGAGCCGCAAGCGTAGTCCTCAGTGTGTCGTGCCACTCACGCGGTGCCTGGCGGAGACCGTAGACTGGCCGTCGGAGGCTCCACTGGGTGCCAGGAGGGAAAGTCCCAGTGAAGCCAGGTGGACGGTGCAGCGAGATCTCCTCGTGCAGGCTACCCTGCAGGAACGCAGTGCTGAAGTCGAGAGAGTGAAGCTCGTAGTCGCGCTGAGCGGCTATGTGCAGCAGCACCCGAAGAGTGGTCATCTTCGGGGTGGGAGAGAAGGTCTGAAAGTAGTCAACTCCCTGCCGCTGACTGAAGCCACGAGCAACGTACCGCGCCTTGAAGACAGGTGGAGAGCCCGGCGGCCGCTTCACCCGGAAGATCCACATGCCACTGACGATGTTCGCCCCAGGAGGGGGAACAGCGTCAACGTAGGTGCCTGTGGACTTCCAGGAAGCCATCTCTGCATCCATAGCTGCCTGCCACTGAGAGGAGTAGGGACCCTCTACGGCCTCCGCGTAAGAACGTGGAGTCGGGATGTCTAGTGCATCCGGGTCTCCCTCAGGGGCAAGCAGTACAGACGCGAGATGAGGTGAAGCAGCCGCTAGACACTGTAACTCCTCCTGCCTGTCCTCTAGGACGTCCGTGCCAAGAGCACACTCACCCCCGACGGACGGAGGACAGACAGACGCAGACTCAGCAACAAGACCAGCAGCGTAGTCGAGACGACAGCGAGCAGCAAAGTCAACGAGCTCAGCGACTAGAGCAGACGCAGCAGTGGACTCAAAAGAGGGGTCAGTGACGACAGTAGCAAGCAGACGCGTGACAGTAGGACTGGCAGCGCGAAGAGAGTCCGACTCAGGGTCGGCAAGCGCAGGAAGAGAGGACTCAGGAGGAGAAGGCAAAGGGGCACGCAGAGGAGCAGTGGACGGACGCAGAGACATCCGGTGCGTGCCAGGGACAGGAGGAGGACGCTGACGCGAACCGCGACCACTAGCGCGAGCAGCACGAACAGGCGACGCGGGACGAGACGCAGGCTCACGACGCTCAGCAAGACCTCCAGTAGGACCAGTGTAAGGAGAGGGAGCAGGCAGAGGAGAGGAAGGCTCCAACAGTGACTGCGACTGGACAGGCTGTGGACACTCTACCGAAGGAGAAAGATCAAGAACCTGCTGTAGGAGCGGAACGAAGTACAGCCGAGGCCGCGCGGCAGCCCCAGACTCAGCAGGGACAGCACCAGCACCCTCAGCGAAAGCACCAGCGCCACCCACACCTCCAGCGGCAGGACCAACAGCAGTAGGCTCAGCACCAACGCCCTCAGCACCTCCAGCTCCAGGAGGACCCGCAGGTCCAGCAGCTCCGGGACCGGCAGCACCCGCACCCTCGACGGTCGAAGAAGCTCCAGCTCCAGCTCCAGCAGCACCTCCAGACTCAGCAGCACGCCTCCAGCGGCGAGCGTACCACTCGCGCAGCTCTTGTGGAGAGAGGGGCTCCCGGCGAGACGCAGCAGCAGGAGAAACCCCAGGCTCAGCAGCTCCAGACGCAGCAGGGACAGCACCAGCACCCTCAGCTACAGCACCAGCGCCACCCACACCTCCAGCGGCAGGACCAACAGCAGTAGGCTCAGCACCAACGCCCTCAGCAGCTCCAGCTCCAGGAGGACCCGCAGGTCCAGTAGCTCCGGGACCGGCAGCACCCGCACCCTCGACGTTCGAAGAAGCTCCAGCTCCAGCTCCAGCAGCACCTCCAGACTCAGCAGCACGCCTCCAGCGGCGAGCGAACCACCCGCGCAGCTCCTGTGGAGAGAGGGGCTCCCGGCGAGACGCAGCAGCAGGAGAAACCCCAGGCTCAGCAGCTCCAGACGCAGCACCCCCAGGCTCAGCAGCTCCCGACCCAGCACCCCCAGACCCATCACCTCCAGGCACAGCACCCCCTGGCTCAGCACCCCCAGGCTCCGCACCCTCCGCAGTAGCACTCGCAGGCCCAGTACCCCCAGCAGTAGCACCCCCAGGCTCAGCACCCCCGCGCACAGCACCCCCAGAGTCAGCACCCCCAGGCTCAGCACCCGCAGCAGCACCAGAGTCACCTGTAACCTCGACCGGGTCAACGGCGTCTACCTGGGACACACCTGAGGGGGCAGGAACCTGAGGGGGGAGGGGGTCTACCGGGGGGGGAACCGGTACAAGGAAGTCCGGGGGAGGGGGGAGGGAAGGAGTGCGGTAGGGGAAGAGACGGTAGAAGGGGACTGACTCGTCGAACGTGACGTCCTGGGAGGACAGAACACGACGAGAGGAGGGGTGGTAAAACTGCCACCCTGGGGCGTCAGTGGGGAAGCCAAGGAAGACACAAGGAGCAGCACGAGGGGACAGCTTGTCCGCAGACAAGTCGCGGACAAACGCCCGAGATCCCCAGACACGGAACACAGACGCATCGCCAACCTTCCCTGTCCACAGCAAGGCTGGGGACATCGCAGGCCGAGAGACCCGGGGGTGAAGGTTGAGCTGATGCGCCGCGTACCTCACCGCAAACGGCCACAGAAAATGGGGGGCAGCCGCATGCATCATGGACGTACGAGCGACATCCATGACCATGCCAATGCGGCGCTCAGCAATCCCATTTTGCTGTGGTGAGTCCGGAAGCGTGAAGGACTGGCGGATGCCTCGCGCACGACAGTAGGCACGCAGAAGGCCAGAGGAGAACTCTCCGCCTCTGTCCGAGTGCAGACGCAGAACAGGAAAGTCCGAGCCGAAGCTCTTCCTGAGCCGGAGACGAGCCTCGCGGATCCAGTCGATCAGCACCTCAGTGACCTCACCCTTGCTGCGCAAGGGGAGGACTGTGGTGTAACGCGAGTAGTCGTCAACCACCAACAGGAAGTAGCGCTCGTAACCCTGCCCACGGACGGGGGCTGGGCCCCACACATCCATGTGAAGCGTCTGCAGGGGAGCCTCTGTCGGGGGGAAGTGGGAGGAGTGAGGAGTAGCCCGGAGGCGACCCTCGACACAGGGGACACAGGAAGGTCCTGGCCCGGAGGGGAGAGGAGGGAGAGACTGGGGAAGACCAGAGACAAGGACACGGGAAGCCATGCTCCGAAGACGGGGCAAGGAGGGGTGGCCAAGACGGTGGTGCCACAGGAGAGTCTCGTGAGACAGGAGGCGACAAGTACAGGGGGCAGACTCAGGACCAGACCTGGACGCAGCAGCAAACACCTGACCCGACGCTGCTACCTGACCGGACGCGGGGACAGGAGGAGACTCAGTGGTCAGGGTGTAGAGGCTCGACCCCGGCCGACGCGAGAACGTGGCCAGGTGCCGGCCTGTGCGTGCGTCCGTGCAGTGGGTCACCCGCTGACTCGCAGGAGTGAACTGGTGAACCCCCGCATCCTGTAGGTCTGCACCACTCACCAAGTTCGTCGAGAACGAGGGGAGGTACAGGCCAGACAGGGTGCCCGAGGGGGCAGCCGGACACGGGAGGACAGTGGAGAAGTGAGCGAGGACAGGACCCCCAGAGGGGTCAGCCAGGGAGACTGCAACCGGCCGACCAAGCGGCGTGAGTGTGGTGCGGTCCCGAAAGAAGGAGCGGGAAGCCCCAGAGTCAAGTGTAAAGGTGAGGGAGGCCGAAGCCAACGCGGTACCTGAGAGCGCAGCCTCACCCGCACCTGAGGAAGCAGACTCACTAGCACCTAGAGCAGCAGCCGCACCTGTACCTGGAGCAGGAGACTCACTAGCACCCAGAGCAGCAGCCTCACCAGTAGCTAGAGCAGCAGGTCCTATACCTGGGTCAGGCGGGACGCACAGGTGACCGGCACGGTCAGCACTAGTAGGCAATGCATACATGGCAGTGAGAATAGCATCATAGTCAAGAGCATATATATCTACCCTCTGCCTAAGCAACTCCACCCAGTCGGGAAGCTCAGCCTCGTCGCCAAACACGGTACGCCAGGCGTCGCTCAGACGGGCGAAGCAGCGGGACGGTGTATGACTACGTGTCCCACAAGGCTGACCAGTCCGAGTACCAGTGCGAATCACGTAAGAGCAGCGAACAGCACTGAGAGACCCTCCACTCTGAGCGTACCACTCACGAAGCTGGCGAGGCGTGAGAGACACGCGAGAGGGTCGCGGGAGCTGCATCTGGCCGCCACCACGAGTAGAAGCAGCAGGAGTGGTAGTAGGAGTAGCGTCGCCACCCCTACAGCCCCAACCAGCGTACCACTCACGCAGCTGCTGGGGCGTGAGGGACTCACGCCGGCGTCGCTGGGGCTGCATTTGGCTCCGCAAGTAGAAGCAGGAGCAGGACTAGCAGCAGGGAGGCAGGCAGCCAGGCAAGCCAAAAGGCAGGCAGGCAGGCAAGCAGGCGACGCTCAGCGTGCTAGCAGGGCAAGAGCTCACCAGTGGTGGGAAGAGTAGGCCCGGCGACTCAGCGGCTCGGCAGCTCGGCGGCTCGGCGGCTCGGGCGACTCGGGCGGCTCGGCGGCAAGGCGGCTCAGCAGCAACTGCAGCTCAGCAGCTCGGTGACTCGGCGGCTCGGCGGCAGGGCGGCTCGACAGCAACTGCAGCTCAGCAGCTCAGCGACCCGGCGGCTCGGCGGCAGGGCGGCTCGGCTGTGGGGCGGCTCGGCTGCTGCAGGTGAGCGGCTCGGCTGCTGCAGTGGGAGAGGAAGGAGGAGGAGAAGCAGGGGAGGCCACACACCTGCCACCCCTCTGCAAGCGGCCCCCTCAGGTCGCCTCGACAGGCGACGGGAAAAGGGGGGGTGGGTGGGCCGCGACGGGGGCAGGCGGCGGGGCCGTGTAAGGGCCTGGGCGGGGCCGCGACAGAGCCGTCGGCGGGGCCGCGTGAAAGCCGGGGCGGGGCCGCGTAGAAGCCGGGGCGGGGCCGCGCGAGAGCAGGCGGCGGGGCCGCGAAGGAGCCGGGGCGGGGCCGCGTGAGAGCAGGCGGCGGAGCCGCGTAAGGGCCTGGGCGGGGCCGCGACAAAGCCGTCGGCGGGGCCGCGTGAAAGCCGGGGCGGGGCCGCGTAGAAGCCGGGGGCGGGGCCGCGCGAGAGCAGGCGGCGGGGCCGCGAAGGAGCCGGGGCGGGGCCGCGTGAGAGCAGGCGGCGGGGCCGCGACAGAGAGGGCGGCGGGGCCGCGTCAGTGAAGGCGGCGGGGCCGCAGGGGAAATGGCGACCCGAGGGGTCGCTAAAAAAAAGATCGCGCCTCGGGGGGCGCTTCGGTGGGCCCAAAAAAAACGGTCCGTAGAAGGACCCGCTCTATACCATGTGAGAATAAGCAAACAGGAATGGATCAACTAGAAGTGAAAAGAGTACAAGTAGTAAACCCTAGAATTGTGTACCCCCTATAGGCTAACCCACTGTAGCCTACACAAGTATCACATATATAATGTTTGACAACTAGTAGTCTTTATTTTACTAGTAGTAAAAACACTAGAAAGGAAGCAAACAGCAGAACGGGATGTGAGGCTGGATGGCAGGTAGCACGGCTGGGAGGCGTGGATGCATCAGTGCTTGCCAGCACGACCTAGACAGCCAGAATCCCTCGCAGCACAACCTGCCATGCCAGCATCTCTGTGTTGCAACCTTGTAATTGGTCAAGTCACATAATGTTGCAAATGTGGCCAATGAACGGACCAGGCGCGCCAACTAAGGGGCCATCAGTGTGGGCAAAATTGTCTGATAGTCAACGACAGGCCCTGCTGACACTGCGGGAATCTGATTTTCCCAGTACTTCCGGTCAAGTACACTCGTACCTAGTAGGATTCGCTTTCAGGGTCAAACTCATTACAACGTAAAAGCTTCAGTGTCACTTCAAAAAAATTGCTGAAAGTTCAGAGTCATGTGGCATGTGAAGGCTGAAAAATCAGCCCTAGGAAAAGCTGAACAATGGATTTTCAGGGTAGGTAAAAAAAAACCCTGAAAATCAGGAATTTCAGGGTAAAATTCATGATATCGTAGGGCCCGTGCAATATGTATGCCAATAAATGATATAAATGTGTGATAGTTGTAAGACCTAAACAACTAGGCTACCGCAACCCCTGCCTAGCATGGGGGGAAGTCAATAGCCTAGCAAAGTCATGCAACTATCACATGAATACAACACAATCTGTGTATCCTAAAAAATTGACCAGTTCAATCAAATCCCGTTCAAGTGAACACACGCATTGAGTGAGCAAAGAACGTTCCCGGAAATGATAGGCTGATCAAAATTTTAAGACCCACAGACATGCATTGCTAATGCAATGAATGAATGAGTATAGATGAATACACACACACAGAAACCCCTAGTTACACCAGAACAAAGTCAAAACAATAACAATAGAAGGTGCAAAACAAGATACAACAAATATAATAGGTAATAATGAATTTTGCGGATCACCGCTACTCTTCCCACTTTGTAGACTGAACTTAGATTCCTGAAAGGTGCAATATGCTTTTCGATGTAGAGGAAATGGGAAAGCAAAACAAGGGAGAATATGAGAGAGATGACACTCAAAGTGAAAAAGGAGCAGAAGAGAAGGGAGCACATCACCGACGCAAGAACATGTCAAATGTCATATCTGCTACAGTTTGTTTAGGCTGTAGTGGGGTAGTTGCTATGGGGTACAGTAAGTTTAGGGTTTCCTACTTGTACCCAACTCTTTCCTAGTTCAATCATTCTTGTTCATTCTGACATGGTATCACGAGCCTAGGTTGCCACCTAGGACCGCTTACTACTACGGGCCCACTATTCCGCTAGAAGCGCCCTCGTGCGCCCTACCTTACGTGCGCCCTCGTGCGCCTTTCTCTGCTCGTGCGCCCTCGTGCGCCTTTTTCTGCTAGTGCGCCCTCGCGCGCCCCGCCCTTCGTTCTGCCCGCGCGCTGTCCTGCAGCCCTCGTGCTGCCTCCTGCTGCTCTAGGCCAGTGCGTCGCCCCTGCAAGCTAGTAAGGACCTCGAGCCGCCCCTGCAGGCCCGTCAGGCCCCCAAGCCGCCTCTGCAGGCCTGTCAGGCCCCCGAGCCGCCTATGCAGGCCCGTCAGGCCCGAGAGCCGCCCCTGCTGGCCCGTCAGGTCGGCGCGCTGCCCCTGCAGGACCTTGCCACCCGCGCGCAGCCTCTGCTCGACCGCGCGCCGCCCCTGCAGGCCCTCGCTGCCCGCACGCAGCCTCTGTAGGCCCGTCAGGCCAGCGCGCGACCCCGTCAGGTCGCTGTCGCGGCCCCGTCAGGCCGCAGTCGCGGCCCCGCCTTGTCGCTAACGCGGCCCCACCCTGCCGCGGTCGCGGCCCCGCCCTGCCGTGACGCAGCCCCGCCAGCCCTGCAGCTGACGCGACCGCACCCTACTGCTGCCGCGGCCGCGCCCTTCTGGTGACGCGGCCGCGCCTAGCTGCTGACGCGTTGTCGCCCCCTGCCCGCCGCGTCGCCCTGCCTGCCGCGTCGCCCCTGCCCGCAGCGTCGCCCCTGCCCACCGCGTCGCCCTGCCACACCCCGCGCCTGGCCCCTAGAGCAGCCGCCTCTGGAGAAGCCGCCCTTGCAGCAGCCGCCCTTGGCCCCTGGAGCAGCCGCACCTGCAGCCGCCCCTGGCCGCTGGAGCAGCCGCCACTGCAGGAGCCGCCCCTGGCCCCTGGAGCAGCCGCCCCTGGAGCAGCCACCCCTAGAGCAGCCGCCATTGCAGCAGCCGCCCCTGGCCCCTAGAACAGCCGCCCCTGCAGCAGCGATCATCGCGGCCCGGTCCCGCCCTGCAGCAACTGCCGCGGAGCTCCCTGCCGCGGTCGCGGCCCCGCCCTGCCGCTGTAGCGGCCCCGCAGTCGCCACCGTCGTGCGCCTGCCCTTCCCACCACTGGTGAGCACTGCCCAGCCCTGTGCTGCTACTGCTGAAACTACTGTTGCTACTGCTTCTACTTCTGCTCCTGGCGTGGCCAGATGCAACTCCAGGGCCGTCCGCGTGTGTCCCTCACGCCCCAACAGCTTCGTGAGTGGTACGCCAGTTGGGGTTGTCGGGGTGGCAGTAGTGGGAGTCGTCCTGGACTGGGTAGTTCAGGAGTTTCTTGTAGTGGCCCGGTGCAGCAGCAGCGTCGTCTGCGCGAGACTCGTTCGCCCCAGCAGCTTCGTGAGTGGTACGCTCAGAGTAGCGGATCGCTGAGTACTGCTCACTGCCCGTACGTTATTAGCACGGGTGTCCAGACTGGTCAGCCTTGCGGGACGCCTGGTCACACAGAGTCTCGCTGCTTCGCCCGTCTGAGTGACGCTTGGCGTACAGAGTTTGGCGACGACGCTGAGCTCCCCGACTAGGTGGAGCTGCTTAGGCAGAGGGTAGATAGCTTTGCTCTTGACTATGATGCTATTCTCACTGCAATGTATGCATTGTCTACTAGTGCCGAGGGAGACTATCACCTGTGTGTGCCGCCTGACCCCGGTATCCAGTCTACTGCTCCAGGTGCCGGTGAGGCTGCTGCTCTAGGTGCTCGTGCGTCTCCTGCTCCAGGTGCTGGTGAGGCTGCTGCTCTAGGCGCTCGTGAGTCTGCTGCTTCGAGTGCTTGTGAGTCTGCGCCTTCAGGTACTGCGTCTACTGAGGCACTCCACACCTTCACACTCGACTCAGGTGCTTCCCGCTGTTTCTTTCGCGACCACACTGCCCTAGAGCAGATTCCTTAACCGGTTGCTGTCTCCCTGGCTGACCCCTCCGGGGGTGCGGTCCTTGCGACCTCCACCACTGCCCTCCCTTGTCCTGCTGTCCCGTCCGGCACACTGTCGGGCCTTTACCTCCCCTCGTTCTCTACGAACTTGGTGGCGGGTTTTGCACTCCAGGACGTGGGTGTTCACCAGTTCACCCCTGCCTACGAGCGTGTGACACACTGCACGTGTGCCCAGACGGGTCGTCACCTGGCTACCTTCACTCGGCAGCCGGGGTCAAACTTGTACGCACTGACCATTGAGTCCCCTCAAGTTGCGGCGTCTGCGTCTGCGTCAGGTCAGTTGTCCGCCCCCTGCTCGTGTCGCACCCTGTCGCACCAGACCGTCCTCTGGCACCACCACCTTGGTCACCCCTCAGTGCAGCGCCTTCGTGGCATGCACTCCCGGTACCTTGTCTCTGATCTTCCCAGTGTTCTCCCTCCCCTCCCAACCTCGCCTGCTCCTCCCTGACTTCCCTTTGTCGAGGGGCGGCAGCGCGCCACTCCTCACTCCTCTTTGTTCCCTCCCACAGAGGCTCCCCTGCAGACTCTCCACCTGGACGTGTGGGGCCCAGCCCGCGTCCGTGGACGAGGCCACGAGCGGTACTTCCTGCTGGTCGTCGACGACTACACGCGCTACACCACGGTCTTCCCCTTGCGCACCAAGGGTGAGGTCCCTGATGTTTCGATCCCTTGGATCCGCGCTGCTCGTCTCCAGCTCCGCGACCGGTTCCAGTCAGACTTTCCAGTCCTGCGTCTGCACTCTGACAGGGGTGGTGAGTTTTCCTCCGACCTCTTGGCAGCCTACTGTGCGGAGCATGGCATCCGCCATACGTTCACTCTTCCGGCCTCTCCATAGCAGAATGGGATTGCTGAGCGCCGCATTGGCTTAGTCATGGAGGACTCTCGTACCTCCATGATCCATGCGGCTGCCCCCCATTTCCTGTGGTCGTTAACAGTGCAGTACGCTGCGCATCAGCTCAACCTCTGGCCCCGTGTCTCTGCTACGGAGACCTCGCCCACACAGCGTTGGACCGGGAAGGTTGGCGATGCGTCAGTGTTCCGAGTTTGGGGATGTCGAGCCTTTGTTCGCGATACGTCCGCGGACAAGCTCTCCTCCCGTGCCGTTCCCTGTATCTTCCTTGGATTTGTCCCTGACGCGCCTGGCTAGCAGTTTTACCACCCCACCTCGCGCCGTGTCCTGCCCTCTAAGGACGTCACGTTTGACGAGTCGGTCCCCTTTTATCGTCTCTTCCCCTACCGCACTGCCCTGCTCCCCCCTACGCCGCTCTTCGTCACGCTAGGTGCTGCTTCGTTAGACCTCTTACCTCCCCAGGGTCCTGCTCCCTTAGGTGTTTCCCAGGTAGACCCGGTCAAGCCTGTCGAGGTAGCTGTCGACTCTGGTCCTCCGCGAGATACTGCGACTGGGGGTGCTGAGACTTGGGGTGCTGAGGCTGGGGGTGCTGAGCCTGGGGGTGCTGAGAATGGCGGTGCTGCGCCTGGGGGAGCTGAGACTGACCGTGCTGCACCTGGTGGCGCCCCCTCTTCACAGCAGCTGCGTGAGTGGTACTGTGAGGATCTAGGATCGAGCTCAGAAAAGAGAATGAGAATTGAGACGAATTGAATGATCACCTAGGTACAACACGAGGCTATATATAGGCTCGACACAAGGCCCCGTAACCAGGTGTTACGCGAAGGTTCCGCGGGTCGCGTAGCGTCCCGAACAGATCCTTACCGAATTCGGTAGAAGGCAATTCAGTGGCAACCGAAAAGGCCAGAATTCGGTGCACGCAACCTAGCTCGGTGCTCTAACTATAATAAAATATAGGAAAGCACCTAGCCTAGGAAATCAAGCAGTTCATCCATGCATATAATCATCCTATGCTAGAAATAGCATGATAAAGTAAAGGCAAGCAAGCATAGCTGGCATAAGCCGTCGTACTCTCACACGTCCCCCCCTCAAAGCTGGGTGGCATGAGATACACCCTGCTTGACAAGATAGTCCTTGAGAGCACGGCGTGCGTTGCCCATATTAGCTTCTGCAACCCAGCTGTCCTCTGTGGGGTCGTATCCCTTCCAGCGTATCAGGAACTCGAGGGTCTTGCCGCCGCGGCGCCGATGAGAGAGCGTATCCATTCTCGATCTCGTACTCGGGTTCATCCTGCACAAGAACAGGTGGAGGTGGCGGTAGCTGCCGTCCCTGGAACTGTTGGTTGGGGTCCTTTTAGGGTTTCAGTAGCTGCACATGGAAAGCATTGTGAAGCTTCCAAGTAGTAGGTAAGCGCAAGCGGAATGTAACTGGTGTCATCTATGCCTCAACGAGAAAAGGACCACAGAAGCGAGGCCAAAGTTTGGATGAGAGGTGAGACAAGTTCAAGTTGCGCGTGTCAAGAAGCACCTGATCTTCGACTGCTACTGAGTGATCACGTCGCTGACGATCAGCATACTGCTTCTGAGAGGTCTGCATCATGGTGAGTCGTCGCTGAGTCTTCTCCCATAGCTGTTGCATGGTGGTGACGAAGTCATGTGCGGCTTGGACGTGTGCCGGAGTGGTTGGCTGCTGTGGTGTGAGTGGTTCCCGTCCGTAACACAGGAAAAAAGGAGTTTTCCCTGTGGCCGCATGTGATGCGTTGTTGTAAGCGAACTCTAGGGTCGGTAACTGTGTGTCTTAGTGGCGGACATCGTCTTTGCAAGCTGTGCGCAGTAACTGTTCAACCACTTGATTGAGTCGCTCTGTCTGTCCGTCAGTCTGGGGGTGGTATGCTGAAGACATTGCAAGCTTTGTCCCCAACAGTCCCATGAGCTCCTTCCAGAACTTACTGATGAATTTGGGGTCTCTGTCTGAGATGAGTGTAGCGGGGATGCCGTGGATGGTGATGATGCGGTCAAAGAAGAGGCGAGCAGTTGCTTCAGCTGTAGCTGTGGCGTTGGTCGGTATGAAGTGACCCATTTTGGAGAACTTATCGATGACTACGAGGATGGAATCGTGCCCCCGTGAGGTTGAAGGAAGTCCAGTGATAAAGTCGAGGCTAACGACCAGCCATGGCTGCTCCGGTACGGGTAGATGGTGAAGTAACCCTGCTTTTTTCTGCTTGCTACTCTTCATCCGCTGGCACGTGTCGCAAGAGGTGACGAACTGCTGCACGTCTGCTGCCATCCCGAGCCAGTAGTAATACTTCGCTATCCCTGTTAACGTCTTGTTGCTCCCGAAATGTCCCGCGTAAGGTATGTCGTGAAACTCCTCCAATAGGATCTGCCGTAGCGGGGCGTAATTTGGTACCCAAATCTTTCCTAAACCCTTCCTTACAGCTAGGTCTTTCTCCCACTGTAACAGCTTCTTAGTCTGTGCTGTAGCGATCTCTGCGTCCACGGAGTACCCATGTTGGAATAGACCCTTGAGCAGAGGGTTCATCCCGTCGAGCTGGATGCCTGCTACATGTCCGGGGCGGCTCAATGCATCTGCTTTGTTGTGTAGCCCGGGTTTGTAGACGATGTCGTAGTGGAAGTGAGTTTCCAGGAAGTCCACCCACTGCACCTGTCGTCGTGAGAGCGCCGGCTGCGACTTCAGGTATTTAAGACTGCACTGGTTAGTATAGACTGTAGTCTTGGCTCCCTCTAGGTAACACCTCCACGCCTTGAAGGCTATGACTATCGCTAAGGCTTCCTTGTCGTGAATGGGGTAGTTCAGTTCTGCTCCATGTAGTTTCTTACTGAGGTTGGCGATAGGCTGTAAACCGTGTCCGTGATCCTGCATTAGTACTGCTCCGACTGCCTGGTCACTCGCATCTGCTTCCACCACGTAGTCCTTGTCTGGCTCCGGCAAGATGAGTACTAGCGCTGTAATTAGTGCTGTCTGTAGCTGCTCCATGGCTTGCTGATGAGGGGTATCCCATTTGTAGGGCGTATCCTTTTTCAGTAGGTCGGTTAGTGGCGCTGCTATCTTAGCGTACTGCGGCACGAACCTGTTGTAGTAGTTGGCGAAGCCTAGGAACTGCTGCAACTCCTTCACGTTCTCCGGTACTTTCCACTTCTTGACGGCTTCGATTTTCCGCGGGTCCACGTTTATGCCCTCGGCACTCACCATGTGCCCGAGAAACTGCACCTTCTTCAGGGCAAAGTCGCTCTTCGACAGCTTCACGTAGAACTTGTTTTTCCGCAGGATCTCGAACACCTTCCGTAGATGCTCCACTTGCCTCTTCATGTTCTTGGAGTAGATGAGAATGTCGTCCAAGTACACCACCGCGCACTCGTCCAGCAGGGGTCGTAAGATGTGATTCATCTCCGCCTGAAACGTTGCTGGTGCGTTGCAGAGTCCGAACGGCATCACCAAGTATTTGTAGGAGCCGTATCTGGTACGGAACGCCGTCTTGTGGATCGAGTTGTCTGCCATCTTGATCTGCCAGTAACCCGATCGTAGGTCCAGCTTCGAAAATACTGTTGCTCCACGCAGTTGATCGAGTAGGTCGTCTATGCGCGGTATGGGATATTTGTTTTTGACTGTCTGTTTGTTCAGTGCGCGGTAGTCGATGCACATCCGTAGACTGCCGTCTGGTTTTGGAGTGAAGAGAACTGGTGCACCGTAGGGAGAGGTGGATGGGCGGATCAGTTGTTTGTCCAGTAGATACTCTATCCGTTTCTTCATGTCTGTCAGTTCAGTCGGACTCAGTCGGTATGGTGCACGTGAGACGGGTTTCGCACCTGGTTCTTCCACGATCTCATGCTCGTGGGTGCGTGGTGGAGGTACGCCTGCAGGTAGGTCGTCGGGCATTATATCCTTGTACTGCTCCAAGACCTCCTTTACTACTGCAGGGAGCTCGGAACTCGGCTTCTCCTCCTCTGCTGCTGTCATGACCAGTGCTAGGTAACCCGTGTTACTCTCGTTCACCGTCTGTTCGAACCGTGCCAGTGTCGTTTCAGGGACGTCCCCTGTATCCGTCCAGCTTCGCAGTGCAATCCGCTTCCCGTTGTTGTAGATGCACACCTTGCTGTTGAACCGCTTCAGAAAATCTCGCCCCAAGATAAAATCTAATCCTTTGATGTTGGTGACTGGTAGCTTCGGCTTCCACCTCAACACACCTATGTGCAACTGCAGTTATGTTTCACCGTGGATAGGAAGCTTTGTACCGTCCACCATGGTTGCTGAAAACTGGGTCTCTTCCGCCTTCTCTCCAATTTTCTCCAATGCTCCGCGGTTACACACCGAGTGAGATGCACCGCTGTCCACCAGTGCCTGGAGGCATCGCCCATTGCATAACACCTCGAGGAGTAGTGGTTTCTGCTGCGCTGAGTAGCCAAAGAGGGTCTTGTTAATAGGATCATAGGGTACATCAAACTTAATACCTTCCCTTTTTCCTATACCTGACTCAGCGCTTTCCAACTTCACCGTGGGCGTAGGAGGATTTTTCCGAGGCTTGTATAATTTCTCCTGAGCCTGGATGTCTCCTCTAAGCCTTGGCAGCTGTGTAGGCTTCACCTGTTGGCAACGGGGAGCCTTAACACTGTGCTGCAGGGAGAGAATATTAACTCCACGGAACGCACGACCCTTTTCTACGCTCCGTAGTACTTGTCAGAATATTATGCCTTATGCTTTTGTGTAGGCTGTAGTGGGGTAGCCCATATGGGGTACAACCCAATTAGGGTTAGTACCTGTACCCAACTCTTTCATAGTGCATTCATTCTCGTTTCAGTTTTCTCATGGTATCGAGCAGGTTCCCTCGTGGGAACTGTTCCTAGGGCCCACCGATTCGATTTTTTTTTCCTGCCCGGAGCGCGCTCAGCCCTTGCCCGAGTCGCGCTCCCCCCCTTTCTCACTGTGTTGCGCCGCCCTAGCGGCTGTGTCGCGCCGCCCTTGACGGCCCCGATCCGCCGCCCTAGCGGTCCCGTCGCCTACCCCGCGGCCCTCGAGCCGCCCTTCCTGGCCCCGATTCGCCGCCCTTTCGGCCCCGTCGCCTACCCCGCGGCCCTCGCGCCGCCCTTCCCGACCCGGCCCCGCCCTTGCTAGCCCCGTCGCCTACCTACGGCCCCGACGCATACCTGCGGCCCCGTCGCCTACCTGTGGCCCCGTCACCTACCTGCGGCCCCGTCGCCTACCTGCGGCCCCGTCGCCTCCTTGCGGCCCCGGCGCTGCCCTTCCCGGCCCCGACCCCGCCCTTCGCGACCCGGCCCCGCCCCTGCTGGCCCCGTAGCCTAGCCCTGCGGCCCCGTCGCTGCCCTTCCCGGCTCAGGCGCCGCCCTTTCTCGGCCCCGGCCCAGCCCCTGCTGGCCCCGTCGCACGCCCTTCCCAGCCCCGACCCCGCCTTCACGCGGCCCCGCCGAGCTACTGCCGAGCCGCCAGCGCCAGCCGAGCCGCCCGAGCCGCCGCGCCACGTGAGCTGCCCGAGCCGCCCGAGCCGCAGTCCCGCCAAGCCGCCTGAGCCGCCCGAGTCGCCTGAGCCGCACGAGCCGCCCGAGCCGCCCCGAGCCGCCCGAGCCGCAGAGTAGCCGAGCCGCCGAGCTGCAGTTCCTGCCGAGCCACCGAGCTGCCCGAGCCTGCCGAGCTGCCGAGCCGCCGAGCCGCCCGAGCCGCCCTATCCAGTAAGAGCAGCGCCTCTGTCAGTGCACTGCCCTTACCCCACTATTCGCGCTACTAGTCTACTGCTGTCATGGCTACCCCTAGTGTCCTCGCTTTTGAGGCTGAGGGTCGGGCCATTGACTTTGATGTCTGGGTAGATGACCTGCAGCTTTTCCTACACTGCGATAGGGCAGACGGTCTCTCCCTCTTTGACCTCACCTCTGGTGCCTCTCCTGCCCCTGCTGCTATTCCTGATGCCATTGTTCGCTCACAGTGGGCCACTTGCGATGCTGCTGCACGTCTTGATGTGCGTCGCCACCTGCCTACCTCTGAACGTGCGCACTTTAGCCAGTACAAGAGTGCTCAGACCTTGTACGATGCTGTAGTTGCACGCTACTCCTCCCCTGCCACTGCTGCACTGAGCCGCCTCATGCTACCGTACCTCTTCCCTGACCTTGCTGCCTTTCCCACAGTCGCTGACCTCATTACGCACCTCCGCACTAGTGACACTCGCTACCGCGCTGCGCTTCCTGCTGAGTTCTGCGCCAAGAACCCCCCCCCCCCATGTACATCACTCTCTACTACATAGTCACCCGCCTCCCTGACTCCCTTCGCGTAGTCAGGGACCACTTCCTCTCAGTTTGCCCCACCACCCTCACCGTTGACCTCCTCGAGGAGGCCCTCCTAGTAGCGGAGAAGAGCATAGTCGCTGTAGGAGCCTCTCATGGTGACCCTCGCACCCCCATCTTTGAGGGGTGTTCCCCCTCCCCCCTTTTGCCCTCTGTTGCCTCTGCTGCTGCGGCCGACCTCGTTGGGCTTGAGTCGGTCGGTGCGGCGTCTACCCCTACCGGGAGACGCCGCCCTGGCAAGGGCAAGGGGGGCAGGGGCGCTGGAGGAGCTAGCGGGGGCAGTGGAGGCGGCGGTGGAGGCGGCGGAGGGAGTGGGGGTGGCGGTGAAGGTGGTGGCGGGGGTGGAGGTGTCGGTGGCGGCAGTGGAGGCGGAGGCGGCGGCAGTGGCGGTGGGAGCGGAGGTGGTGGCGGAGGTGGCGGCGGTGGAGGAGGCAGTGGCGGAGGAGGTGGAGCTGGTCGGGGTGGCGCTGCGCAGAGGGTCGGCTCCGGTGGTGGTCAGCGCCAGCAGCAGCAGCAGCAACAGCGCATTCGTGACATCCCCTCCCCTCAGCAGCTCCGTGAGTGGTACACTGCACGCCAGCGGGGTGGGGGTACTGGTCCGTGCACCTACGTCCTACGCACCGGCGACTGCGCGGGTGACCAGTGCGGGGGTGCGCACTCCACCCAGCGCTGCTTTGGCCGCCTGACGGACGCTTGGCGTCACCAGTTCTCGGAGGCCACGGAGATCCCCCGCTAGGGTGAGCTGTCTAGGGTGGGAGTAGCTGTCTTTGACCTTGACTTTGATGCTATTCTTGCTGCCATGTATGCTGTGACTAATAGTGATGACGGTGACTGTTACCGGTGTTTCCCGACCGACCCAGGCATTGCGACTGCTGCTCTAGGTACTGGTGAGGCTGCTGCTCTAGGTGCTAGTGAGGATGCTGCTCTAGGTGCTCGTGCGTCTGCTCCCTCAGGTGCTGGTGAGTCTGCTCTCTCAGGTACTGCGTCGGCTTCGGCCTCCCACACCTTCAACCTTGACTCGGGGGCTTCTTGCTCTTTCTTTCGAGACCGCACCACACTCACGCTGCTTGGCCGGCCAGTTGCAGTCTCTCTGGCAGACCCCTCTTGGGGTCCTGTCCTTGCTCACTACTCCACTGTCCTCCCGTGCCCGGCAGCCCCCTCTGGCACCCTGTGTGGTCTTAACCTCCCCTCGTTCTCCACGAACTTGGTGAGTGGTGCTGACCTACAGGATGCGGGGGTTCACCAGTTCACTCCTTCGCGTCAGCAGGTGACCCACTGCACGGACGCTCGGACAGGCCGACACCTGGCCACGTTTACACGTCGGCCGGGGTCGAGCCTGTACACACTGACCACTGCGTCTCCTCCAGTCACTACGTCTCCTCCAGTCACTACGTCTGGTCAGGAAGCTGCGTCAGGTCAGGTGTTTGCTGCAGCGTCCAGGTCTGGTCCTGAGTCTGCCCCCTGCTCGTGTCGCCTCCTGTCTCACGAGACTCTCCTCTGGCACCACCGCCTTGGTCACCCCTCCCTGCTTCGTCTCCAAGGCATGGCCTCCCGTGTCCTTGTCTCTGGTCTTCTCTGGTCCCTCCCTCCTCTTCCTCCTGGGCCTGGCCCTACCTGCGTCCCTTGTGTCGAGGGGCGGCAGCGGGCTGCCCCTCACTCCTCCCAATTTCCTCCGACAGAGGCCCCTCTGCAGACGCTTCACATGGACGTGTGGGGCCCGGCCCGCGTCCGTGGACAGGGTCACGAGCGCTACTGTGAGGATCTGGGATCGAGCTCAGAAAAGATGATTCAAATTGAATTGAATTGAATGTCCACCTGGGTACAACACGAGGCTATATATAGGCTCGACACAAGGCCCCGTAACCAGGTGTTACGCGAAGGTTCCGCGGGTCGCGAAGCGTCCCGAACAGATCCTTACCGAATTCGGTAGAAGGCAATTCGGTGGCAACCGAAAAGCCAGAATTCGGTGCACGCAACCTAGCTCGGTGCTATAACTATAATAAAATGTAGGAAAGCACCTAGCCTAGGAAATCAAGCAATTCATGCATGCATATGATTATCCTATGCTAGAAATAGCATGATAAAGTAGAGGCAAGCAAGCATAGCTGGCATAAGCCATCGTACTCTCACACGTCCCCCCCTCAAAGCTGGGTGGCGTGAGATACACCCTGCTTGACAAGATAGTCCTTGAGAGCACGGCGTGCATTGCCCATATCAGCTTCTGCAACCCAACTGTCCTCAGTGGGGTCGTATCCCTTCCAGCGTATCAGGAACTCGAGAGTCTTGCCACCGCGGCGCCGATGAGAGAGAACGCGCTCGATCTCGTACTCGGGTTCATCCTTTATGAGAACAGGTGGTGGTGGCGGTAGTTGCCGTCCCTGGAACTGTTGGTTGGGGTCCTTGTAGGGCTTCAGTAGCTGGACATGGAAAGCGTTGTGAAGCTTCCATGTATCTGGTAAGCGCAAGCGGAATGTAACTGGTGTCACCTGTGCCTCAACGAGAAAAGGACCACAGAAGCGAGGCCGGAGTTTGGATGGGAGGTGAGACAGGTTCAAGTTGCGCGTGTCAAGAAGCACCTGATCTCCGACTGCTACTGAGTGATCACGTCGCTGACGATCGGCATACTGCTTCTGGGAGTTCTGCATCGTGGTGAGACGTCGCTGGGTCTTCTCCCATAGCTGCTGCATGGTGGTGACGAAGTCATGTGCGGCTTGGACGTGTGCCGGTGTAGTTGGCTGCTGTGGTGTGAGTGGTTCCCGTCCGTAACACAGGTAGAAAGGAGTTTTCCCTGTGGCCGCATGTGATGCGTTGTTGTAAGCGAACTCTAGGGTTGGTAACTGTGTGTCCCAGTGGCTGACGTCGTCCTTGCAAGCTGTGCGCAGTAACTGTTCAACCACTTGGTTGAGTCGCTCTGTCTGTCCGTCAGTCTGGGGGTGGTATGCTGAAGACATTGCAAGCTTTGTCCCCAACAGTCCCATGAGCTCCTTCCAGAACTTACTCGTGAATTTGGGGTCTCTGTCTGAGATGAGTGTAGCGGGGATGCCGTGGATGGTGATGATGCGGCCGAAGAAGAGTCGAGCAGTTGCTTCAGCTGTAGCTGTGGCGTTGGCCGGTATGAAGTGACCCATTTTGGAGAACTTATCGATCACCACGAGGATGGAATCATGTCCCCGTGAGGTGGAAGGAAGCCCTGTGATGTAGTCGAGGCTAACGACCTACCATGGCTGCTCCGGTACGGGTAGAGGCTGAAGTAACCCTGCTTTTTTCTGCTTGTTGCTCTTCATCCGCTGGCACGTGTCGCAAGAAGTGACGAACTGCTGCACGTCTGCTGCCATCCCAGGCCAGTAGTAATACTTCGCTATCCCTGCTAACGTCTTGTTGCTCCCAAAATGTCCCGCGTAAGGTACGTCGTGAAACTCCTCCAATAGGATCTGCCGTAGCGGGGCGTAATTCGGTACCCAAATCTTTCCTGAACCCTTTCTTACAGCTAAGTCTTTCTCCCACTGTAATAGCTTCTTGGTCTATGCTGTAGCAATCTCTGCGTCCACGGAGTACCCATGTTGGAATAGACCCTTGAGCAGAGGGTTCATCCACCCACTGCACCTGTCGTCGTGAGAGTGTCGGCTGTGACTTCAGGTATTTGAGACTGCACTGGTCAGTATAGACTGTAGTCTTGGCTCCCTCTAGGTAACACCTCCACGCCTTGAAGGCTATGACTATCGCTAAGGCTTCCTTGTCGTGAATGGGGTAGTTTAGTTCTGCTCCGTGTAGCTTCTTACTGAGGTAGGCGATGGGCTGCAAACCGCGTCCGTGATCCTGCATCAGTACTGCTCCGACTGCTTTGTCACTAGCGTCTGCTTCCACCACGTAGTCCTTGTCTGGATCCGGCAAGATGAGTACTGGCGCTGTAGTCTGTGCTGTCTGTAGCTGCTCCATGGCGTGCTGATGAAGGGTATCCCATTTGTAGGGCGTATCCTTTTTCAGTAGGTCGGTTAGTGGCGCTGCTATCTTAGCGTACTACGGCACGAACCTGTTGTAGTAGTTGGCGAAGCCTAGGAACTGCTGTAACTCCTTCACGTTCTCTGGTACTTTCCACTTCTTGACGGCTTCGATCTTCCGTGGGTCCACGTGTACGCCCTCGGCACTCACCATGTGCCCGAGAAACTGCACCTTCTTCAGGGCGAAGTCGCTCTTTGACAGCTTCACGTAGAACTTGTTTTTCCGCAGGATCTCGAACACCTTCCGCAGATGCTCCACGTGCTCCTTCATGTTCTTGGAGTAGATGAGAATGTCGTCCAGGTACACCACCACGCATTCGTCCAGCAGGGGTCGTAAGATGTGATTCATCTCCGCCTGAAACGTTGCTGGTGCGTTGCAGAGTCCGAACGGCATCACCAAGTATTCGTAGGAGCCGTATCTGGTACGGAACGCTGTCTTGTGGACGGAGTTGTCTGCCATCTTGATCTGCCAGTAACCCGATCGTAGGTCCAGCTTTGAAAATACTGTTGCTCCACGCAGTTGATCGAGTAGGTCGTCTATGCGCGGTATGGGATATTTGTTTTTGACTGTCTGTTTGTTCAGTGCGCGGTAGTCGATGCACATCCATAGACTGCCGTCTGGTTTTGGAGTGAAGATAACTGGTGCGCCGTAGGGAGAGGTGGATGGGCGGATCAGTTATCTGTCCAGTAGATACTCTATCTGTTTTTTCATGTCTGTCAGTTCAGTCGGACTCAGTCGGTATGGTGCACGTGAGACGGGTTTCGCACCTGGTTCCTCCACGATCTCGTGCTCGTGGGTGCGTGCTGGAGGTACGCCTGCAGGTAGGTCGTCGGGCATTATATCCTTGTACTGCTCCAAGACCTCTTTCATTGCTGCAGGTAGCTCGGAACTCAGCTTCTCCTCCTCTGCTGCTGCCATAACCAGTGCTAGGTAACCCGTGTTACTCTTGTTCAGGTACGTCCCCTGTATCCGTCCAGCTTCGCAGCTCCACTCGTTTCCCGTTGTTGTAGATGCACACCTTGCTGTTGACCCAATCGATCTCGGGGTTGAACTGCTTCAGGAAATCTCGCCCCAAGATAAAATCTAATCCTTTGATGTTGGTGACTGGTAGCTTCGGCTTCCACCTCAACGCACCTATATGCAGTTGCAGTGATGCTTCGCCGTGGATAGGAAGCTTCGTACCGTCCACCATGGTTGCTGAAAACTGGGTCTCTTCCGCCTTCTCTCCAATTTTCTCCAATGCTCCGCGGTCACACACCGAGTGAGATGCACCGCTGTCCACCAGTGCCTGGAGGCGTCGCCCATTGCATAACACCTCGAGGAGTAGTGGTTTCTGCTGTGCTGAGTAGCCAAAGAGGGTCTCGTTAACAGGATCATAGGGTACATCAAACTTAATACCTTCCCTTTTTCCTATACCTGACTCAGCGCTTTCCAACTTCACCTGGGGGGTAGGAGGATTTTTCTGAGGCTTGTATAATTTTTCCTGAGCCTGGATGTCTCCTCTAAGCCTTGGCAGCTGTGTAGGCTTCACCTGTGGGCAACGGGGAGCCTTAACACTGTGCTGCGGGGAGAGAATATTAATTCCACGGACACACGACCCTTTTCTACGCTCCGTAGTGCTTTGCCCAACTTCTCAGGTACCTGAATAATTTCTAAAGGCTTTTTCTTGGCCTCTAGACCTCCCCTGAATTTTTTGAAGGCTTGTAAACCACGAGAAGCAATATTCTTTGTTAGAGCATCTTTATAGGATACTTTTAACGAATTCTTACTTTCGTGGGTGTTCGGCTGGAGTTTCCCGGTCGGTGCAGAGTCTTTTTTCGCGGAGCCTCCATTCGCCTCAACGATTTCCCCTAATGCCGGCCGGTCGTGACGTTTTAAATTCGCGCCATCATTTTCTCCTTTTTTCACCCGCTTCGAAGTCGCCACGTCGTCGCCTTTTCCTGCTTTTCGGATCTTTACGCGATCGCCAGGTCGATCCGCGGCTACTGGCGATTCCCGTTTTTTTACTTCGGGGGTGCTCCACTGTTTCCGTCCCGGAGTGCCGCACGTGCTTTCTTCATTTTGTAGCACGACAAAAACTGATGTCCCGCTGCGCCGCAAAATTCGCATTTTGTCGGCTGCTGCTTCGCGTCGTATTTGTCGATATCCATCGGTTCGGTGAACGTGGGGGGTGCCGATCGCTCCGTGCCGAATGTACTGTTCGGCGTGAAGCGTCGTGCTTCGGGTTGACTTCGAGTCAGCGCGTCGTATCGCTCGGCAGCACGCACGATGTCTCTGTAGCTGTTGTAATTCGCCGCAATCACCTGCCGCCGAATCTCCATTTTTAATCCTTCGGTGTACGCCTGGATTTTTTCGCCTTCGGTCAGGTCGGTGATGCGGTTGAACAGTAACTCCATCTGCTGCGTGTACTGTGTTACACTACTGTATTGCTTGTGTCGGTGTATCTGCTGCCGCGCCATGTAGGTTGTATTAATTGGTTCGAAACGCTCGATTAAATCTGCCCGAAACTGCTGCCACGTTTTCTCCCCGCGGGCTACGTCGGTGTAGTAAATCCATTCGAGAGCCGGTCCACGTAACAGTGTCGCTGCGAGCCGAATCCTTGCTGCGTCGTGTTGCGGGTCGAACAGCCAATGGCCTCGAAGTAAATTTCGAGGGTGGCCACGAATCGCCGGATGTCGGATCCCTTCGCGCTTGGATCGAACGCCTCCGGGAGCCTCGGTCGTGCTGCTTCGAGGTTCGGCGACAGTGGTGCCACTGGTCCGTGAAATGTCGGTGTCGCCACTGCTGCTGGAGTTCTCGGTGCTGTAGTCGCTGTGGTCGCTGTTGCTGCGGTGGCGAACCCTGGTTGGCTTGTCAGAAAAGCCTCGAGTCGACGAAGCGTCGCCTGCGTCTGCTCCATGTCGGTGCGGAGGCTCGCGATGTCGCTCGTAGTCGCGTAGTTGTCGCCTTGGCCCTCCATTTGGTGATTTACAGGAAGATGCGCGACGAAAATATTCGAATTCTAGGTGCTGGTCGACTTACTGCGAGTCAAATTGACTGTAGAATCGACGAGCGCGAATTCTGTAGGTTGCGTAAATCTCCCTTAGGCGAAATTCGCGTCCGATCTTGGCCGTTGAGGAGAAAATCGATCCGACGCTCCAAATTCCAACTTTTTAAGGCGAAATTCTCTGGGCCGTTGAGATGAAACTCGATCGAACGGTCGAAACTTCAACCTTTCCACCAGTAAATCTGAGGGGTGTTCGAAAACCGAATCGAGGAGGACTTAGAAAAATTGCGCGGAACTGGTTTTACATACCCGTATCGGCGCTTTCATCGTCGCCCCCGCGGTTTTTAAAGGCCGGAACTAAGCGGTTGAAGACCTCGCGTGTAAACCCGCTCTGATTACCAAGTGTGAGGATCTGGGATCGAGCTCAGAAAAGATGATTCAAATTGAATTGAATTGAATGTCCACCTGGGTACAACACGAGGCTATATATAGGCTCGAGACAAGGCCCCGTAACCAGGTGTTACGCGAAGGTTCCGCGGGTCGCGAAGCGTCCCGAACAGATCCTTACTAAATTCAGTAGAAGGCAATTCGGTGGCAACCGAAAAGCCAGAATTCGGTGCACGCAACCTAGCTCGGTGCTATAACTATAATAAAATATAGGAAAGCACCTAGCCTAGAAAATCAAGCAATTCATGCATGCATATGATTATCCTATGCTAGAAATAGCATGATAAAGTAGAGGCAAGCAAGCATAGCTGGCATAAGCCGTCATACTCTCAAAGCTACTTCCTGCTGGTGGTTGATGACTACTAGCGTTACACCACAGTCTTCCCCTTGCGCAGCAAGGGTGATGTCACTGCGGTGTTGATCGACTGGATCCGCGCAGCTTGTCTCCAGCTCAGGAGGAGCTTCGGCTCGGACTTTCCTGTTCTGCGTCTGCACTCTGACAGAGGCGGAGAGTTCTCCTCTGGCCTTCTGCGAGCCTACTGTCGTGCACGAGGCATCCACCAGACCTTCACGCTTCCGGACTCTCCACAGCAAAATGGGATTGCTGAGCGCCGCATTGGCATGGTCATGGATGTCGCTCGTACGTCCATGATGCATGCGGCTGCCCCCAATTTTCTGTGGCCGTTTGCGGTTCGGTACGCGGCGCATCAGATCAACCTTCACCCCAGGGTCTCCATGCCGGAGACCTCCCCAGCTTTGCTGTGGACCGGGAAGGTTGGCGATGCGTCTGCGTTCCGGGTCTGGGGATCTCGGGCGTTTGTCCGCGACTTGTCTGCGGAAAAACTGTCCCCTCGTGCTGCTCCTTGTGTCTTCCTTCGCTTTACCCCTGACGCGCCAGGGTGGCAGTTCTACCACCCCACCTCTCGCCGTGTTCTGTCCTCCCAGGACATCACGTTTGACGAGTCGGTCCCCCACTACCGTCTCTTCCCCTACCGCACTCCGTCCCTCCCCCCGCCACCGCTCTTCCTTGTACCAGGTCCCCCCACGGTAGACCCCCTCCCCCCTCAGGGTCCTGCCCCTTCAGGTGTGTCCCAGGTAGACGCAGTAGAGCCTGTCGAGGTTACTTTTGACTCTGGTGCTGCTGAGGGTGCTGAGCCTGGGGGTGCTGACTCTGGGAGTGCTGAGCGTGTGGGTGCAGAGACTGGGGGTGCAGAGCTTGGGGGTGCTGAGCCTGGGAGTGCTACGCCTGGGGGTCCTGAGCCTGGGGGTGCTACGCCTGGAGGTGCTGAGCCTGGAGGTGCGGAGCCTGAGGGAGTTGGGCCTACTCGTGTGGCGTCTGGCGGTGCTGGGCCTGGAGGTTCTTCGGGTGCTTCGTCTCGACAGGAGCCCCTCTCTCCACAGGGGCTGCGTGAGTGGTTTGCCCAGCGCTGGAGGCGTGCTGCTGGAGCTGGAGGTTCTCCGGTTGCTGAGGGTGCTGGTGCCGCGGGTCCCGGAGGTGCTCGTGCTGGGAGTACTGGAGCTGGAGCTGCTGAGGGTGTTGGCGCTGAGGCTACTGCTGTCGGTCCTGGAGGCGGTCCTGCTGGGGGTACTACTGGTGCTGCTGGAGGTACTGGAGCTGCTCCTGGCGCTAGTGCTGCCGCTGGGGGTGCTGGTGCTGTTTCGGGCAGATTAAATTGAGTCGCCGCGCAGCCTCGGCCGTACTTCGTTCCGCTCCTTCAGCAGGTTCTTGGTCTCCCGCCTTCTACTGGTCCTCCTCCTCCCTTAGAGTGTCCACAACCTGTCCCGTCACAGTTACAGTTACAGCCGTCCTCCCCACTTCCTGCTCCTTCTCCCTACACTGGTCCTACTTAAGGTCTTGCTGAGCGCCGTGAGCCTGCCTCTCGCCCTGCGTCGCCTGTCCGTGCTGCTCGCACTAGTGGTCGTGGTTCGCGTCAGCGCCCTCCTCCTGACCCTGGCACGCACCGGAAGTCTCTGCGTCCGTCCACTGCTCCTCTGCATGCCCCTTTGCTTTCTCCTCCTGAGTCCTCTCTTCCTGCTCTTGCCGACCCAGAGTCGGACTCTCTTCGTGCTGCCAGTCCTACGGTCACGCGTCTCCTTGCCACTGTCGTCACTGACCCTTCCTTTGAGTCCACTGCTGCGTCTGCCCTAGTTGCTGAGTTCGTCGACTTTGCTGCTCGCTGTCGTCTAGACTACGCTGCTAGTCTTGTCGCTGAGTCTGAGTCTGTCTGTCCTCCGTCCGTCAGAGGTGAGTGTGCCCTTGGCACGGACGTCCTTGAGGACAGGCAGGAGGAGTTCCAGTGTCTGGCTGCTGCTTCACCTCATCTCGTGTCCGTACTGCTTACCCCTAAGGGAGACCCGGATGCACCAGACATCCCGACTCCGCGCTCTTACGCGGAGGCGATAGAGCGTCCCTACTCCTCTCAGTGGCAGGCAGCTATGGACGCACAGATGGCTTCGTGGAAGTCCACAGGCACCTACGTTGACGAGGTTCCCCCGCCTGGGGCGAACATCGTCAGTGGCATGTGGATTTTCAGGGTGAAGCGGCCGCCGGGTTCTCCGCCTGTCTTCAAGGCGCGTTACGTGGCTCGTGGCTTCAGTCAGCGGCAGGGAGTTGACTACTTTCAGACCTTCTCTCCCACCCCGAAGATGACCACTCTTCGGGTACTGCTGCACATAGCTGCTCACCGTGACTACGAGCTTCACTCTCTTGACTTCAGCACAGCTTTCCTGCAGGGCAGCCTGCACGAGGGGATCTGGCTGCACCGCCCACCTGGCTTCACTGGGTCTTTTCCTCCTGGCACCCAGTGGAGCCTCCGGCGGCCAGTCTACGGTCTCCGCAAGGCACCGCGTGAGTGGCACAACACACTGAGGACTACACTTGCGGCTCTTGGGTTTGCTCCCTCTACTGCCGACCCGTCGCTGTTTCTGCGCACTGACACTTCTTTGCCGCCACTCTACATCCCCGTGTACGTCGACGACTTGGTCTTTGCCACAGCTGACAATGCTGGACTCGCCCACATGAAGTCCAAGCTGCAGAAGAGACACACGTGCACAGACCTGGGTGAACTGCGCAGCTACCTTGGCTTGCAGATCACCCAGGACAAAGCACGCCGCACCATTACCCTGACTCAGTCACACATGGTGCAGCAGGTCCTTCAGCGCTTCGGCTTCACGTACTCCTCGCCTCAGGCCACTCCTCTGCCTACTCGCCACTCACTCTCAGCTCTGCCTTCCGATGAGTCCGTAGAGTCGAGTGGCCCGTACCCAGAGCTTGTTGGCTGCCTCATGTACCTGATGACCTGCACTCGACCTAACCTTGCATACCCTCTTAGCATTCTCGCACGCTATGTTGCTCCTGGGAAACACAGACGGGAGCATATGGCTGCAGCAAATAGGGTGTTGCGCTACTTGTGCAGTACGTCGGGCTTGGGCTTGTGCTTGGAGGGCAGAGTCCAGTGGTCCTCACTGGGCACGCAGACGCTTCTTGGGCTGACGACCAGGCTACGCAGCGGTCGTCACAGGGTTACACCTTCAGCCTTGGTTCCGGCTCTGTTTCGTGGCGGGCTACCCGCTCGTCTTCTGTTCTCGGCTCCAGTTGTGAGGCTGAGATCTACGCCGGGGCCATGGCTGCACAGGAGCTTCGCTGGCTCACCTACCTGCTGACTGACCTCAGAGAGCCGCCTCGTTCTCCTCCAGTGCTGTACGTAGACAACAAGGCCATGCTAGCCTTGTGTCGAGAGCAGAGACAGGAGCACAGAACGAAGCACATTGCTCTCCGCTACTTCCTTGCTCGTGAGCTGCAGCAGCGTGGTCAGCTGCATCTTGCGTACGTGGCCTCTGAGGCCAACACTGCTGATATCTTCACCAAGGCGATTGCGCCTTGTGATCATCAGCGCTTCTGTACTCAGCTGGGTCTTGTGCCTGCCTTGCCTCACTTGCTCACCTCTTGACCTTGCTTGTACGGTTACATATATATATACACCTACTCTTGCTTGTCTAGCCTTATATATATATATATACATATATATATATATGTACTCTTGCATGTGAACTGGCCTTGAGGCCTTGAACTTGTGCTTGGAATGTGTTGTGACTTTGTGATCCACCCTGAGCTTGCTTTGCTTTGCTTGACTGGTCTTGTGACCCCTTGTTCTCCCCCACTTTGCCTATGGGGGTGTGTCAGATTTATATGACATAGCTGTTGTAGGCTATAGTGGGGTAGCCCATATGGGGTACAACCCAATTAGGGTTAGTACTTGTACCCAACTCTTTCATAGTGCATTCATTCTCGTTTCAGTTTTCTCAGTACTTTGCCCAACGTCTCAGGTACTTGAATAATTTCTCAAGGCTTTTTCTTGGCCTCTAAACCTCCCCTGAATTTTTTAAAGGCTTGAAAACCACGAGAAGCAATATTCTTCGTTAGAGCATCTTTATAGGATACTTTTAACTAATTCTTACTTTCGTGAGTGTTCGGCTTGAGTTTCCCGGTCGATGCAGAGTCTTTTTTCGCGGAGCCTCTATTCGCCTCGGCGATTTCCCCTGATGCCGGCCGGTCGTGACGTTTTAGATTCGCGCCATCATTTTCTCCTTTTTTCACCCGCTCCGAAGTCGCCACGTTGTCGCCTTTTCCTACTTTTCGGATCTTTACGCGATCACCAAGTCGATCCGCGGTTACCGGCGATTCCCGTTTTTTTACTTTGGGGGTGCTCCACTATTTCCGTCCCGGAGTGCCGCACGTGTTTTCTTCATTTTGTAGCACGACAAAAACTGATGTCCTGCTGCGCCTCAAAATTCGCATTTTGTCGGCTGCTGCCTCGCGTCGTATTTGTCGATATCTATCGGTTCGGCGAACGTGGGGGGTGTCGATCGCTCCGTGCCGAATGTACGGTTCGGCGTGAAGTGTCGTGTTTCGGGTTGACCTCGAGTCAGCGCGTCGTATCGCTCGGCAGCACGCACGATGTCTCTATAGCTGTTGTAACTCGCAGCAATCACCTGCCGCCGAATCTCCATTTTTAACCCTTCGGTGTACGCCTGGATTTTTTTGCCTTCGGCCAAGTCGGTGATGCGGTTGAACAGTAACTCCATCTGCTGCGTGTACTGTGTTACACTACTGTATTGCTTGTGTCGGTGTATCTGCTGCCGCGCCATGTAGGTTGTATTAATTGGTTCGAAACGCTCGATTAAATTTGCCCGAAACTGCTGCCACGTTTTCTCCTCGCGGGCTACGTCGGTGTAGTAAATCCATTCGAGAGCCGGTCCACGTAACAGTGTCGCTGCGAGCCGAATCCTTGCTGCGTCGTGTTGCGGGGTCGAACAGCCAATGGCCTCGAAGTAAATTTCGAGGGTGGCCACGAATCGCCGGACGTCGGATCCCTTCGCGCTTGGATCGAACGCCTCCGGGAGCCTCGGTCGTGCTGCTTCGAGGTTCGGCGACAGTGGTGCCATTGGTCCGTGAAATGTCGGTGTCGCCACTGCTGCTGGAGTTGTCGGTGCTGCAGTTGCTGCGGTCGCTGCTGCTGCGGTGGCGAACCCTGGTTGGCTTGTCAGAAAAGCCTTGAGTCGACGAAGCGTCGCCTGCGTCTGCTCCATGTCGGTGCGGAGGCTCGCGATGTCGCTCGTAGTCGCGTAGTTGTCACCTTGGCCCTCCATGCCTGACATCAACGCGTCCGAAAAACCGAATCGAGGGGGAGCGAAATACACGGAACCAATTTTACGTACCCGAAATCGATGTTTGACTGCGTCGCCCCCGCGGTTTTTTGAAGACTGGTTTTTAGCGGTCGAAACAACTTCGCGTGTAAACGGGCTCTGATTACCAAGTGTGAGCATCTAGGATCGAGCTCAGAAAAGAGAATGAGAATTGAGTCGAATTGAATGATCACCTGGGTACATCACGAGGCTATATATAGGCTCGACACAAGGCCGCGTAACCAGGTGTTACGCGAAGGTTCCGCGGGTCGCGTAGCGTCCCGAACAGATCCTTACCGAATTCGGTAGAAGGCAATTCGGTGGCAACCGAAAAGGCCAGAATTCGGTGCACGCAACCTAGCTCGGTGCTCTAACTATAATAAAATATAGGAAAGCACCTAGCCTAGGAAATCAAGCAATTCATGCATGCATATAATTATCCTATGCTAGAAATAGCATGATAAAGTAAAGGCAAGCAAGCATAGCTGGCATAAGCCGTCGTACTCTCACATGCATAGACCTGGGTGAACTGCACAGCTACCTTGGCTTGCAGATCACCCGGGACAGAGCACGCCGCACCATCACACTCACTCAGTCACACATGGTGCAGCAAGTCCTTTAGCGCTTCGACTTCGCCTGGTCCTCGACACAGGCCACTCCTCTGGCTACAGGTCACTCGCTCTCAGCTCCACCTTCGGACGAGTCCGTAGAGCCGAGTGGTCCTTACCTAGAGCTAGTTGGCTGTCTCATGTACCTGATGACTTGCACTCGTCCTGACCTCGCGTACCCTCTTGGCCTTCTGGCTCGCTACGTGGCTTCTGGTTGGCACTGAAAGGTGCACATGGATGCTGCTAAGAGGGTACTGCGCTACTTGTGCAGTACATCAGGCATGGGACTTGTACTTGGAGGGAGTAGCTCAGTTGTCCTCACTGGGCACTCAGACGCTTCTTGGGTTGACGACCAGGCTACGCAACGGTCGTCACAGGGTTACACCTTCGGCCTTGGCTCTGGTTCAGTTTCTTGGCGTTCTACACGCTCGTCTTAAATTCTCAGCTCCAGTTGTGAGGCTGAGATCTACGCCACAGCCATGGCTACACAGGAGTTATGCTGGCTCACCTACCTGCTGACTGACTTGGGAGAGCAGCCTCATTCTCCTCCAGTGCTGTATGTTTACAACAAGGCTACCATTGCCTTGTCTGAGGAGCACAGAGTGGAGCACAGAACAAAGCACATCACTCTGCGTTACTTCCTGGCTCGAGAGTTGCAGCAGCGTGGTCAGCTTCGTCTGCGTTACGTGGCCACTCGGGCCAACACTGCTGATATATTCACAAGACACTTCAGTCTGGTGATCATCAGCGTTTCTGCACTTTGCTAGGGCTTGTTCCCACTTTTCCTCACTTGCTGTAGGCTTTGCTTGTACTATGATTTATATATATATACCTGCATGCTTGCTTTCCTAGGTAGAGATCACTGTGATGTTTGTGTTGCATATATGCCTCTGCATGTGAACTAGCCTTGTGGCCCTTTGCTTATCCTCAGTGTGTGTGGTGACGTTGTGATCCACCCTGAGCTTGCTTTGCCTTTCTTGACTGGTCTTGTGACCCCTTGCTCTCCCCCACTTTGCCTATGGGGGTGTGTCAAATGTCATATCTACTTCAGTTTGTTTAGGCTGTGGTGGGGTAGTTGCTATGGGGTACGGTAAGTTTAGGGTTTCCTACTTGTACCCAACTCTTTCCTAGTTCAATCACTCTTGTTCATTCTGGCAGAACAAACCGCCAAACCGAAAGACGAATACAATACAAAATAACAGAAATCGAAGCAAAACGGAAGGAAAAACACGAGAAAACAGAAACAACAAAAAAGAATTTACAAACCAAGTACTGATCTGCTGTAGTGTATAAAGCAGATTAGTACTTGGCACGAGAAAGAGAGAACTACGTGTGAGTTGTTTCTTGAAAGGCTTGCCAGTCTCTTATAGTCGAATCGAAACCAGATTATCGTGAACTAGTAAAAACAAAACGGTAGTTAGATGAAACCAGCATTCATAAATAAATTGCTACTCTAACTACACGAATATTTTTGTCGTCAAAGAGACTGAACATGATGCTCATGCTCTGTTGGCAACTCTGAGTAATGCCACAGCCCTTAATACGAATAAGGATTAGCCAAATATGGCAAGCATGAGATGACAACGGTAAAGCATTACGATTGAAGGAAGGAGAGGGGGAAGAAAAACGGAGAGAAAACTGGAAAGTCAGAGGAGTGAGAGAAAGAGAGAGATAGAGATAAAACGGATGTGGGCAAAGAAGGTAGAGGGAATGCAAGAAAGAACATCTACACAATCTAGCAGAAACACTACTTACTAAACGAAAGGAAACAAGGATGAGAAGAAGAAAAATACTGAAAAGAAGAGAAAGAACAAGATGAGAATGAGAGAGGAGTGGTAAAACAAAGAGCAAACACGTACTCACATCATCACTAATTTAATACGAAGTAGATGGCGCATAAGTAGCAGGTGAACTGAAGGAGGTACGTATAAGATGATAAGAAAGAAAGGAAGAAAGAAACCTATTTGAATTGACTCATTTAACAATGAAACGTGAACATGGACAGAATCAATGAGATGGTTTTTAGAGATAAAAGCGGACGAAAATCGATCATACCAATAAGTGAGGAGCACTAGTTAGGAACTACTTAGCGATCTAGATGCTAAGGTAAATTGCTGAGGCTTCTAAATTATAAACAACAGCAACATCGACCGAGCTATATTATGAGTCGTCATAGCTAATAAGTGTTGGAATCACTGAACAGGAATGAATGAACTAGCAGTGAAATGAGTACAAGTACCTAACCCTAGAATTGTGTACCCCCTATAGGCTAACCCACTGTAGTCTAAACTAACACAACATATATAATGTTTGACACACCCCCATAGGCAAAGTGGGGGAGAACTAGGGGTCACAAGACCAGTCAAGGCAAAGCAAGGCAAAACAAGCTCAGGGTGGATCTCAAGGATACCACACAAATTCCGAGCACAAGCAAGTGGTCACAAGACCAGTTCACATGCAGGTTTATAATAGAGCAAAAGGTACAATGATCACAACCTAACAAGAGTAAACATGCAGGTATATATAAAGAGATCACAGTACAAACAGACTCAAGAAGTAAGCAAGTGAGGTCCAGTAGGCACAAGGCCTAGAAGAGTGCAAAAGCGCTGATGGTCACAAGGCTGAAGCGCCTTGGTGAACACATCAGCAGTGTTGGCCTCAGAGGCCACGTAACGAAGGCGAAGCTGACCACGCTGCTGCAACTCTCGAGCAAGGAAGTAACGCAAAGCAATGTGCTTCCTTCTATGCTCCAGTCTGTGCTCCTCACACAAGGCAATGGCTGCCTTGTTGTCGACGTACAGCACTGGAGGAGAACGAGGCTGCTCTCCAAGGTTGGTCAGCAAGTAGGTGAGCCAGCGTAGCTCCTGGGCCGCCATGGCTGTGGCGTAGATCTCAGCCTCACAACTGGAGCTGAGAACAGAAGAAGAGCGAGTAGAACGCCAAGAAACAGAACCAGAACCAAGACTGAAGGAGTAACCCTGAGACGACCGCTGAGTAGCCTGGTCGTCTGCCCAAGAAGCGTCTGAGTGCCCAGTGAGAACAACTGGGACTCGCCCTCCAAGCACTAGCCCCATGCCCGACGTACTGCACATGTAGCGCAACACCCACTTAGCTGCATCCATGTGCTCCTTCCGGTGACGGCCGGGAGCGACATAGCGTGCAAGAATGCTGAGAGGGTATGCAAGGTCTGGTCGAGTGCAGGTCATCAGGTACATGAGGCAACCCACAAGCTCTGGATACGGGCCACTCGGCTCTACGGACTCATTTGAAGGCAGAGCTGAGAGCGAGTGACCGGTAGGCAGAGGAGTGGGCTGAGGCGAGGAGTATGTGAAGCGGAAGCGCTGAAGGACCTGCTGCACCATGTGTGACTGAGTCAAGGTGATGGTGCGGCGTGCTATGTCCCGGGTGATCCGCAAGCCAAGATAGCTTGTCAGTTCACCCAGGTCTGTGCACGTGTGTCTCTTCTGCAGCTCCGACTTCACGTGGGCGAGTGCCACAGTGTCAGCAGTGGCAAAGACCAAGTCGTCGACGTACACAAGGACGTAGAACGGCGGCAGTGAGGTGTCGGTGCGTAGAAACAGCGACGGGTCAGCAGTAGAAGGCGCGAACCCAAGAGCCGCAAGCGTAGTCCTCAGTGTGTCGTGCCACTCACGAGGCGCCTGGCGGAGACCGTAGACTGGCCGTTGGAGGCTCCACTGGGTACCAGGAGGGAACGACCCAGTGAAGCCAGGTGGACGGCGCAGCCAGATCTCCTTGTCCAGGCTGCCCTGCAGGAAAGCAGTGCTGAAGTCAAGCGAGTGGAGCTCGTAGTCACGCTGAGCGGCGACGTGCAGCAGAACCCGAAGAGTGGTCATCTTCGAGGTCGGGGAGAAGGTCTGGAAGAAGCCAACTCCCTCTCGCTGATTGAAGCCTCGTGCAACGTAACGCGCCTTGAAGACAGGCGGAGAGCCCGGCGGCCGCTTCACCCTGAAAATCCACATGCCACTGACGATGTTCGCCCCAGGTGGGGGAACCTCGTCGACGTAGGTGCCTGTGGACTTCCAGGAAGCCATCTCTGTGTCCATGGCTGACTGCCACTGTGAGGAGTAGGGACCAGCCATCGCCTCTGCGTAAGAGCGTGGGGTCGGGATGTCTTGTGCATCCGGGTCTCCCTCAGGGGCAACAAGCATGGACACGAGATGGGGCAAAGCGGCAGCAAAGCACTCAAACTCCTCCTGCCTGTCCTCAAGGACGTCAGTGCCAAGAGCACACTCACCCCCGACGGACGAAGGTCAGACAGACTCAGACTCAGCAACTAGGCTAGCAGCGTAGTCTAGACGACAGCGAGCAGCAAAGTCGACAAGCTCAGCAACTAAGGCAGACGCAGCAGCAGACTCAAAGGAAGGGTCACTGACAACAGTAGCCAGGAGACGCGTGACAGTAGGACTGGTAGCACGAAAAGAGTCTGACCAAAGGTCAGGAAGAGCAGGAACAGATGAAGCAGGAGGAGACGGCAGTGGGACACGCTGTGGAGCAGTGGACGGACGAAGCGCCATCCGGTGAGTGCCTGGGACAGCAGGAAGACGCTGACGCTGGACTCGACTACTAGAGAGAGCAGTGCGGACAGGCGACTCAGGACGAGACTCAGGCAACGCAGGACGAGACGCAGGCTCACGCCGCTCAGTAAGACCTCCAGTCGGACCAGTGTAAGGAGCAGGACCAGGGAGAGAGGAGGCAGACGGTAGCTGCGACTGCAGCTGGACAAGCGGAGGACACGCTAAGGAGGGAGAAGGAAAAGGAAGAGGAAGCTGACCAAGAACCTGCTGAAGGAGCGGAACAAAGTACGGCCGAGATCGAGCAGCGACACCAGAGCCAGCAGGGACACCCGCACCAGGGTCCGCAGCACCAGCAGCAGCTCCAGCGCCAACGTCCTCAGCACCAGCGGCAGCTCCAACGCCTGGGTCCTCAGCACCAGTAGCAGCTCCAACGCCCGGGTCCGCAGCACCAGCGGCAGCTCCAACGCCTGGGTCCTCAGCACCAGCAGTAGCTCCAACGCCCGCGTCCTCAGCACCAGCAGCGGCTCCAACGCCCGGGTCCTCAGCACCAGCAGCGGCTCCAACGCCCGGGTCCTCAGCACCAGCAGCAGCTCCAACGCCCGGGTCCTCAGCACCAGCAGCGGCTCCAACGCCCGGGTCCTCAGCACAAGCAGCAGCTCCAACGCCCGGGTCCTCAGCACCAGCAGCAGCTCCAGCAGCAGCAGGGTCCGTAACACGAGGCACGCCACTCCGAAGAGTGCAGCGCCGCTCGTACCACTCACGGATCCGCTCGCGGGAGGGGAGCTCCTGAACGGGAGAAGAAGCACTAGCACCAGTCCCAGTAGTACGTCCGGCTCGAGCGGTACCTCTCCGGAGGCTGCTGTACTCTAAGTACCACGCACGCAGCTGCTCCGAGGAGAGGGCTCCTCCAGGTGCAAGACTCCCAGTCCTAGTACCTCCAGACTCAGAACCCCCAGACTCTGGACTCCGCAGCTCAGCACCACGAGGCTCCACACCCCCAAGCTCAGCACCCTCAAGCTCCACACCCCCAGGCTCCACACCCCCAGGTTCCACACCCCCAGGCTCCACACCCCCAGGCTCCACACCCCCAGGCTCAGCACCCCCAGGCTCAGCACCCCCAGCAAGACGAGAGTCGACAGCTACCTCAACAAGCTCAACCGGGTCTACCTGAGACACACCTGAGGGAGCAGCACCCTGAGGGGGGAGGGGGTCTGCAACAGCAGCACCTGGCGCGAGGAAGAGAGGCGGGGGGGGGAGCGGGGCAGTGCGGTAGGGGAAGAGGCGGTAGTAGGGGACAGACTCGTCAAAAGTGACGTCCTGGGAGGGCAAGACTCGGCGCGAGGTGGCGTGGTAAAACTGCCAACCAGACGCGTCCGGGACAAAGCCGAGGAAGACACAGGGAACAGCACGGGAGGAGAGCTTGTCCGCAGACGAATCGCGGACAAAAGCTCGAGACCCCCAGACCCGGAAACGCGACGCATCGCCAACCTCCCCCGTCCACAGCAGCGTGGGCGAGGTCTCCGGCAAGGAGACACGGGGCCAGAGGTTGAGCTGATGCGCAGCGTACCGGACCGCAAACGGCCACAGAAAGTGGGGGGCAGCCGCATGGATCAAGGAGGTACGGGCGACCTCCATGACCAGGCCAATGCGGCGCTCCGCAACCCCATTCTGCTGTGGAGAAGCCGGAAGCGTGAACGACTGCTCAATGCCGTGCTCAGCACAGTAGGCTGCCAAGAGGTCGGAGGAGAACTCACCACCTCTGTCAGAGTGCAAGCGCAGGAGAGGAAAGTCCGAGTGAAAACGCTCGCTGAGCTGGAGACGTGCTCTGCGGATCCAAGGGATCAAGACATCAGGGACCTCACCCTTGGTGCGCAAGGGGAAGACCGAGGTGTAGCGCGAGTAGTCGTCAACAACTATCAGGAAGTACCTCTCCTGACCCTGACCACGGACGCGGGCTGGGCCCCACACGTCCATGTGGAGTGTCTGCAAGGGAGCAGTCGTCCGGGGGAACGAGGAGGAGTGAGGAGCCGCGCGCTGCCGTCGCTCGACACAGGGGAGACAGGTAGGAGCAGGCGAGGGTGGGAGGGCAGGAAGGACTCTGGGCAGGCCAGAGACAAGGTACCGGGAGTGCATGGCACGAAGCCGCTGCACAGACGGGTGGCCAAGGCGGTGGGACCAGAGGACAGTCTCGTATGCCAAAGAGCGACACGAGCAGGGGGCGGACAGCTGACCTGACGCGGACGCGGACGCAGTCGCAGCAACCTGAGGGGACTCAGTAGTCAGTGTGTACAGGTCCGACCCCGGCTGCCGAGTGAAGGTAGCCAAGTGACGGCCCGTACGAGCACACGTGCAGTGTGTCACGCGCTCGTAGGCAGGGGTGAACTGGTGAACACCCCCGTCCTGGAGTGCACATCCTGCCACCAAGTTCGTAGAGAACGAGGGGAGGTGGAGACCTGACAGTGTGCCCGACGGGACCGCAAGGCAGGGAAGGACAGTGGAAGAGGTCGCAATGACCGGACCCCTAGAGGGGTTAGCAAGGGAGACAGCAACTGGCCGAGCAAGCGGCTCAAGGGCAGTGCGGTCATGAAAGAAGCAGCGAGAAGCACCTGAGACCAGTGTGAAGGTGTGCACTGCGGCAGTCGACGCAGTACCAAGGGGGGGAGACACACAAGCACCTAGAGCAGCAGCCTCACCAGCACCTGGGGTAGCCGACACGCGAGTACCTGGAGCGGCAGACGCACTGGCCCTAATGCCTGGGTCGGGCGGCACACACAAGTACTCAGCACCCTCTCCACTAGTAGACATCACATACATGGCAGATAGAATAGCATCAAAGTCTAGAGCATAAATATCAATCCCCTTCTTCACGAGATCAAGCCAGCGGGGCAGCTCAGTGGCCGGAGGGAACTGAACACGCCAAGCGTCGTCGAGACGAGAGAAACAGCGCTGTGTGGCGTGCGGTCGTCCACACTGTTGACCAGAGGGGTCACCAGTGCGAATGACGTACGTGCAGCTAAGACCACCCCCACCCCGTGCTGAGAGTACCACTCACGGACCTCCTGGGGCGAGGGAGTGTGCTGCTGGCCCTGGCCACCGCAAGTGCCTCCACGGCCACCACCACCGCTGCCACCTCCTCGACCACCCCAACCCCTGCCGCCGCCTCGTCCACCGCCACCCCAACCGCCGCCTCCACTCCTGCCACCTCCCCCGTCGCTGCCGCCACCACCCCCACCGATACCACTCGCCCCTCCAGCCGAGCCACCACCCCCACTGCCTCCACCGCTCCCACCGCCGCCTCCCCCGCCGTCACCGCCACCACCCTTGCCCCCTTTGCCCTTGCCGCAGCGGCGTCCGCTCGAGGCAGACGCAGCGCCGACCTTCTCAGCACCAAGAAGGTGGACAGCAGCAGCAGAGGCGACAGAGGGAAGGAGGGGGGAAGGAGAACACCCCTCAAAGAAAGGGGTACGGGGGTCGCCACGAGAGGCACCTACAGCGACTATGCTAGTCTCAGCTGCAAGTAGCTCCTTCTCGAGGAGGGCAATGGTGAGCTCAGTGGGGCAACGAGCTAGGAAGTGGTCCCTGACAGCATGCAGTGTGTCAGGGAGGCGGGTGATTAGGTGGTAGAGAGTGAGCCAGAGTGGAGGGGGGTGCGTGGCAAGGAACTCAGCAGGCATGGCGGCACGGAAGCGGGCCTCACTAGTACGGAGGTGCGTGATGAGGTCAGCGACTGTGTGAAAGGAGGCCAGGTCGGGAAACAGGTAGGGGAGGGAGAGACGGCCTAGTGTGGCAGAGGCAGGTGAGGAGTAGCGAGCAACTACAGCTGTGTACAGTGCCTGTGCAGTCTTGTGCTGACCAAAGTGCTCGCGTTCGTCTATCGACAGGGAGTTGCGAATGGCGAAGCGAGCGTGGGCATCACGAGTCTGCCACTGTGAGCGAGCAGTGCTGTCAGCAGTAGCAGCAGGGGCAGTGACATGGCCTAGGGCGTGATCGTACAGTGAGATGTCATCCTTGGCTGTGAGCTGTAGGTAGAGGTGCAGGTCATCGAGCCAGGTGTCAAACTTCACAGGGCGGCCCTCAGCATCGAACACGAGAACCTATGGGCTAGCCATAGGAACAGTAGAAATAGGAGCAGTAGCAGTAGGAGAAGCAGGTAGGACGAACCAGGTAGGGCAGGGCGGCGCGGCTCGGTTCAGGTCGGGTTGCGGCTCGGCTGGGTGGCGCGGCTCGGCTCGGGGCGCGCGGCTCGGCTCGGGGCGCGCGGCTCGGGTCGCGCGGCTCGGGTCACGGCGGGGACGGGCCGCCCGCTCTCCCTCGTGTGCTGCGGCGGGGAACGGGCCGCCCGGGGCCTCTAGGTGGTGGGCACGGGTCGGCGAGGTCGGCACGGGGCCGGTTGGGGCCCTAGAGGGGCGAGCGCGGGGCCGATCGGGGCCTGAGCGGGGCTAGCGCGGGGCCAAACGGGGCTAGCAAGGGGCCGACGGGGCCTGAACGGGGCTAGCGCGGGGCCGACGGGGCCTGAAACGGGGCTAGCGCGGGCCCGATCGGGGCCTGAATGGGGCTAGCGCGGGGCCGACGGGGCCTGTAACGGGGCTAGCGCGGGCCGACGGGGCCTGAGAGGGGCTAGCGCGGGGCCGACGGGGCCTTAAACGGGGCCGACGGGTCCTGAAACGGGGCTAGCGCGGGCCGACGGGGCCTGAGAGGGGCTAGCGCGGGGCCGACGGGGCCTGAAACGGGGCCGACGGGGCCTGAACGGGGCTAGCGCGGGGCCTGAACGGGGCCTTAAAGGGGGCCGACGGGGCCTGAACGGGGCCGCTAGGGAGAGCGGGCGTGGGGCCGACGGGGCCTGAACGGGGCTAGCGCGGGGCCGTCAAGAGGGGCCTCTAGGGGCGTGACACGCCGAGGCGCCCTAGGGCACAGGTAGGTAGGTAGTTTCGTAGTGGTGGGCCCTTAGAAAATTTCGGTCCTAGGAAGGACCTGCTCTATACCATGTTGGAATCACTGAACAGGAATGAATGAACTAGCTGTGAAATGAGTACAAGTACCTAACCCTAGAATTGTGTACCCCCTATAGGCTAACCCACTGTAGCCTAAACTAACACAACATATATAATGTTTGACAATAAGAACGTGCTTAGGTCTAGCAAATAACATCTAACATAGTTCTAGGGCCTTCTCACCTGGTAGTTAGGTGGAGCATGGCTAGCGTGAGAATCTGAAGAGCAAGCTTCACTAGCAAGAGGAAAAGAGTGGAAAAAGGAAGACGCAAACCCGTCAATTTCGTCGCAAAGTTTAAAGTTGATATAAAATATGTGCTCTACCGTAACAGCCGTTGTAGTACAGTCGAGTGAGAATCGTTAAAAAATTGCGAGATCGCCAATTCGAATCATGATGTGCCAAATTTTCCAAATCTCAACCAAATAAAATAGAGTGTCACTGATTTTCATGGTAGGAAGTATAAGTTTTATAAATTTGAGTGTGGAACTTACGAAAATCTGTTCGCAACCCTACGACGACTCGTCGCCTCTTGTTTTTTTTTTCAGGGCTCTGAGAAAGGTTCTGTTATATTGCTCCCCTTGACCTCTGCCTACAATCAAAGTACCTTTATGACACTCTTAGTGCCAATGCATCTTGGAAGAATATCTTGCACTGAAAAAACAAACGTATATAGAGAGCCTTGCAATGCAGACCTTGTAAGAATGTGATGTTTGTCTAGCCTGCAGTGAGGTACTCTATAGCGAATATAGCCCAAATTAGGGTTTGCTATATGTACTCAACTACCTGCTAGTCAAAACCCTCTTTCCTGTTCTAGTCGTTTCAGCTTGCTATTCTAACATGCTATCAGAGCGGTTACGCTCCTGGCCTATGAGCCCATTGTTAGCTTCCGCTGCTGTCCTGTCTGTCGCACGCCCCGTGGCGCGCGACGTTTTTTTCTTTCCCGCCACGCGCTCAGGGCGCATGGCGGTTTCCTGCCCGCCGAGCGCTAAGGGCGCGCGGCGGTTTTTCTGCCCGTCGTCCCGCGCGTCGCCCCCCGTCGCCTGTCGCAGCGCCCCTGGGGATCCGCGCTGTCGCCCCCAGTCGCCCGAAAGCGGCCCGCGCGACCTGCGCCAGGCCACGCGCGGCCCGTACGGGCTGCGCTGTCAGAGGTCCACTGGTGATCCCCGATTGATCCTAGGGAAGGGTTACAGGCACGGTTGCCTGGGGGGTTATGGCGCATTGACCCGCTACTTAAACAAGCCCTTTTATCCCAATGGTCTAGTGGTTGGGATTCTGACATGGTATCAGAGCGAAGGTCTCGGGTTCGAATCCCGGTGTATGCACTTCGGGCATCCCAGTGCGGGGGGGTGTCAGAGGTCCACTGGTGATCCCCGATTGATCCTAGGGAAGGGTTACAGGCACGGTTGCCTGGGGGGTTATGGGCGCATTGACCCGCTACTTAAACAAGCCCCTTTTATTCCCAATGGTCTTGTGGTTTGGGATTCTGACAGAATGCGCCAAGGCCCGAGCGCGGCGGTACAGCCTGCGCCAGGCCCGCGCGCGGCTCGTACGGGCTGCGCTAGGCCCGCGCGCGGCCCGTACAGCCCGGGCGCGATTCGTATGGCCCGCGCCAGGCCCATGCGCGGCCCGTACGGCCTGCCCTAGCGCCGCGCACCCTCCTGCTTCACCACGAGCACCGCCCCCGCTGCTGCACGCTCTCCTGCCCCGTGCTGCCTGTGTTAGGGTTTGGGGGTGACGGGTGTGTACGCCGTCCCCTGCTCCTCCTCCTCCTTTGTCTCCCACTGCTGCAGCTACCGTTGAGGGGGGTGGATGTGTTGGAGCCGTCGGAGTGGTACTAGGGGGGTGGAGTGTGAGCAGTGCTAGGGGTACAGCAGGGAGTGAGTGAAAGGGGTGTGGGACAGCTGGGGGAAGTTGAGTGGAGGCAGCCATCTTGTCGTCCGCAGCCTGTAGTCCTGGTTTAGCCAGCTGCGCCTGTGGCCGTGTAGTCCGGGGCTCTGCGTCTGGTAGTCACAGTGCTGCGCGCTCCTGGTAGCACAGAGAGCCAGCTGCGCCTGTCGCCGTGTAGTCCGGGGCTCTGCGCCTGGTAGCGACAGTGCTGCGCGCTTCTGTTGCCCGAGTGTCTGTCGCCGTGTAGTCCGGGGCTTGCGCCTGGTAGCGATAGTGCTGCGTGCTTCTGTTGCGCGTGTGTCTACACCTTCAGTCGTCGCCTCCCATCTTCTTGCCCCCACACTTTCTCCTCCTCCTCACTTGCCCTTTGTGATAGCCTCTAGCTTGCTTATTCAATTTGAAATATTGCTATGTCTTCTTGCTGTGATTATACCCCACTTTGACTATGGGGGTGTGTCAGAATGTGATGCTTGCTGTAGTGGGGTACTCTATAGCGAGTATAGCCCAAATTAGGGTTTGCTATATGTACTCAACTACCTGCTAGTGAAAACCCTCTTTCTTGTTCTATCATTTCAACTTACTATTCTAACATACCTCCATCAGTAATACAGTAACATGCTTGCATACAACACACACGAAACAGGTGGTGGTACAATGTACAGCATTGACTGGCTGTGCCTCAGCTTGCAACTGTTGCTCCTCTGCTTCATCATAGTCAATTAGGGAAGACAGGAAGAAAATTAGTGAAGATAGGAAGAAAGAAGCAAGTGAAGAAACATGGGAGAGGTGGTGTGAGGTGCAACGGAACAATGGCAAGGGAATACAAGCAAGCGCACATGATGAAAGCATGTATGGGGAAATAGATGGGTGCACACGCATGGGAACAACAGGGCAGAAGGTGAGGAGTGAGGGGGGAGGGTGTTAACGGGAATGGAGTGTTGGCCCCGCCTTCGCTTGGGCAACGCCGACGACTTGGTCGGATGTACGGGAGTAGCAGCCGACCATTCACAGTGGGAGAGCTGCTCGACAGGCTTTGTCGAGCTGCAGGGGACCCTGTGGTGCTGCTATCGACCAGGGAGCTCGACAGCTGCAACTGACTGGTCTAGGCGACGGGTGGGCCGTCGACCAGGAGGGGCAATTCGATCGGGAGGCCTCCGTCAACCTGCAGCTCGACCGGGAGGTCTGCGTCAACCTACAGCTCGACCGGGAGGTCTCCGTCGACCTGCAGTTCGACCGGGAGTCCCCGAAGCAGTCCCGGCGACCTGACAAGTGAGCAGCAGTCGACGAGGGGAGCTCGGCGACAACCGCTGACGGTTCTGGTTGACGGAAGGGGTCCGTCGACTAGAGGGTAGCTCGATGGGAGCTGTGGTCGACCAGGGGCGCCTGGTGGTTGACCAGAGGGACTTGGTGGTCGACCGGAAGCACCTGGTGGTCGACCGGGTAACCTACTCGACGAGTTCTGCGGAGGCACGAGAACGTCGTCTAGGATGCGATGGTGCAGGCGACTGTGGGCTGGTATCCCGGAGTCGATGTGGCTCGTCACGCGCAGACAACAGCCGATAGATGCCCAACGAGGCAAGTTGGGCCGATCGTCTGCGCGCATCTGTGAGCGTGCGCACTGCTGTGCACACTGCTGTGAGTGTGCGCATCCGCTCTGCTGCAGCGTTGGCACACCGTCGACCTGCTCTGTTGGCAAGTCGCCCTTCTGCAGTGCTGGCACGGCTCCTCTATGCAACGCTAGCAGGCGGTCGACCGAGCTGCGTTGGAGGTCGACCAGGCTAGCAGCAGGGTTGCTAGGTGCCTGATGTAGTCATTGTTGTCATTGCTTGTTGAATCATTATGTAATTTCGACTTTGCCTAGTGGAAACTCTTGCCGATTTCTCTCGTGAATGTGCAAGCACTAAGGAACTAAGCAAAGCTACGATCACTCCTTGTAGTTTTGTGCCAACCCCCGTAGTCTAGCTCACTACCGTTGTTGGGTGACTCCCCTCATGGTGCGGTGAGCGTGGACGCCCCCGCAGATTACCTTCAGATAGGAGCCGCCTTTTTGCACCTACTAAGTCGCTCGTAGGCCGGCAGCAGCGTTAGTCGCCATGGTCGACCCCGTAATTGATGCGGCGTAGCGGACACCTTGGAGGCACGTTTGGCTGATGCGAGGAGACGCCACGCGGATGGCGAGTACGGGACGATCCCCTTAGTGATCGCCGAGTTGGGCATCCGGTCGCAATGGGCGACGGAACACCCTTCCCGTCCTGCTTCTCCTTGACCGGTGCGCAACGAAGGTGGCGTCGATGACGAGGTCGACGGTGGTGCACGAGTCAGCGGCAGCGAAGGCACGAGGCAGAGAGGGGTGATCAAGGTCGACGGTGGTGTCGACGGAATCCAGGCGCGAGTGTAGCGGTCGACGGCGGCTGCAGGAAGCTCGCGTGTCGACGTCGATGTACGACGTCGCTCTCCTCTACGAAGCGGTGGGGGGGGGCTCGGCAACGACGCATGTGACTGCAAGGCGGGATTGCCACGGCGCATGGCTACTTTCAAATTCTCGCCGGACCGGATCACC